>NDXB01008853.1:6410-23834 GCA_002631895.1 Agapornis roseicollis
CCCCCCCCCCCCGCCTTTTCACCCATATGTCTCCCCTGGTTGTTTTTGTTGTCACAAGACTGTCTCACACTGTCCCCAGCCAAATTCATGTTCTCTAAAGATTTATTCCACCAAACACCATAATGCAACAGAGAAAGGCTTCCTTATAATTTTGCTTTCTGTCTGAACTAATTTCTAAATATCAATATTAATGGCAATGCTAATTCAATAGATTAAATTCTGCATTTTCACTCCCTTTTCAATGCATGTTTCTGAAATGTTTCCCCGTATTCTAAGCAAATGTCTCCTTTCCTTCCCTTCCATTTTTCCTCTCTGTTTAGGTTAATGGTTAAATATCCAAATTCCTTCCTATCAGAGTATCTCCAGCCAAGTAAAGTTAAAAGACTTTTTTTTTTTTTTTAAGAACAGCTGTCCAATTATTTTAACTGGTGATAGCTATAATCATATTCTCTGGCCACAGTTACAAGCCAGCTTAATTAGATTTCCAGTTTTATGGTATAAGTTCATCACCATAGAAATGAGGAGAGAGTTCCTATGTGTAGGATGTTGGGACATTGATTACAGTAGTATTTTATTAAGTATTTAAATGTGGTAATTCCTGTCCTGTTGTTATAGCTGCTGCATGTATTTATCTTAGAGAGTCAGATGCTATACATGTTTGTGTTGGCATATTCTCCAGCACTTTTCTGGAACCTGTTTAATTGCTAGTGATAATTTTGCATTGGGATTTTAGGCTTTACATGAATTGATGTCTTTCTAACATCATCTTCCACAGGAAATTAGCTCTGATTAGTAGTTGATTTAAGTACATAGAAGAAGAAGAAAAAAATAATCTGTATGGCTGGGGTGGAGGGGTGGAAAATGACAGGAACTGACATTTCCTTTGTACTGTACATGCATAGCTTTCTCCCTGTGCAAAGTAAGTCTGGACTTGACAGAGCCTTGTAGGCATCAAGAGCATAATGGAGAATTAAATCAAACCTTCCAATAATCTAATGGTTCTGGGATTGGTATGGATTTGAATATCAAAACCCCAGTGATATCCAGATGAAAGATTGAGCCCTTTCTGTCTATTGATAGCAATCAAAACTACTTGCTTAAGTTTTTTAAAATCAAAAAGACACTTTGTAAAGTTGCCTAACTTTTCTATAGCTGTGTTTTGAATGTGTCATTGCACAGCTCAGCATTTGCTTCCTTTCCAATACTCTGCTAATTTAACCTGAAACATCACTTTAAATATAAGGGAAATGTGCCTTATCCTACTCCAATGACAGGAGAAAAAATACCTCAGAGCCTTCTGACTTAAAAACAAGGCAGCCTGAGAAGAGGTAGTATGTTTACAGTGTATAGTTCATTTGCTCGTTTGTTCAAGTTTTAGTGAGTGAAGTTCTTTTAAGAGAGTGTAAAATGAGCCATAAGAAAGATAAGAGCTCTGTTTCTCTAGTGAGATGAAATTCCATGCTTTTTTTGCATTGACTCTACCAAAATAATAGTCTTCTGTTTTGCTATGTGATGGCAAAATGAGGAACCTGGAGCCCTGTTTTCAGAGCTGCTCCAAGCAAGGGGTCTGGGATTTTCTTCCTGTTGCAATGATGTAGTTTCTTATCTATTCCTAGTACAAATCTTCAGAGCTTTATCATGCTGATGGTGGTGAAATTAATGGTTAATGACAAATTGTATACATGCAGGATTTGTAAAGCTCTGGATTGGTAATTTTACGAATACATTGTGGTCTCTTAACACAAATGCACTGAAAAGTAAAATCCCTGTGGGCTGAATTGTAATCTGTTGAACCCATAGGAAATAAAAACTGTAACAAAACTGGCATTATGAGAGTCCCTGAGAATCTGTGCCTGCATATTTGAGTCTGCCTCAGCATTACTTTCTGGCTTTATGAACTGGTGGGTGCCAAGGTGTAGGGACAATAGCAGTGTTCCTCCTTCCCCTTGCTCCAAACTATCTTGGCTGACTTTGCTTTAGTGGGCTGCAGGGAGTGAGTGCAGGGTCTGTGAATAAAAGCTGTTATCTGGTTAGCAAGGGTACAGGGAAAAAGGTCCTAAATTTGTTTTAGCAGATCTGCTCTTCAGCTGATGAGTTATGTGTGCACCTGTAGTCTCTAGTGGATAAATGGAAACGTCAATCCTCATCTTCCCTCCTGATATTTGTGATGTGACATGACTGGAGATCTGTTCCCATAGACATTGCTTGCAGAAAGGGCACCTTGAGGGAATTCATCCTGTGAACAGAAATGAACCTGAGTGATGAAATTCCTCTGAAGAGAGGTGTAAATAACCTGCTTGTTTATACAGGGCTGCCATTGTCCTTGTTCTCTGTTGTCATATCCCTGACCGTTGTCTGTTGCAGTATGAGTAGCTTTGCCAATGTATTAAATGCACTGCAATTTGATTTCACTTAAGACTACTCTGAAATTGGAAAAGTGTTACTGATGTTATTAACTGAGGGCAAAATGAGGCTTTCAACAAAGCTCTGAAATTTACAGGATAAAAGAATGGAAATAGTTCCTCCCTTCCTATGGAGCACAGAGCGCTGCAGCATTATAAGCAACCACAAAAAATTTACTTAATTAAAAAAATGACATTTTAATTCAAGAGTTTCAATGGTCTAAAAAACTCAGCAACAATACTGAGTTCACCCCCATGTGCTGAGGGAGGCATTTTATCCTCAAGGGTCTAAATTTTTCATGAAACCTAACAAGTGCACGAGTCATGACAGACCAAGGAAAGCAAATTTATGGCAAGTTCTTGGAAAAAATACCTTATACTTTACACATTTTGTACAAATATTTTTATTGTACTTTATTATTAATTGTGGAAAGAGAAAGGTCTTAAGTTTCTGGATGGCTGCATGTGAAGAGTTGTTGTCAATGGCTCAATGTTCAACTGGAGATCAATAATGAGCAGTGTACCTCAGGGATCGGTGTTGGGACTGGTCATGTTGTGGGGCACTTGGTGAATAAAGAACTGGCTGGATGGCCACATGCAAAGAGTTGTGGCCAAGGGCTCAGTGTTTGGCTGGAAGCCAGTGACGAGCAGTATCCCTCAGGGATCGGTGTTGGGACCGGTCTTGTTTAACATCTTTGCCGCTGACATGGACAGTGGGATTGAGTGCGCCCTCAGCAAGTTTGCCGATGACACCAAGCTGTGTGTTTCGATGGATACACTGGAGGGAAGGAATGCCATGCAGAGGGACCTTGACACGCTTGTGAGGTGGGCTGATGCCAGCCTCATGAAGTTTAACCATGCCAAGTGCAATGTTCTACACGTGGGTTGGAGCAATCCCAGGCACAGCTACAGGTGGGCAGAGAAGAGATTCAGAGCAGCCCTGCGGAGAAGGACTTGGGGGTTTTAGTTGATGAGAAAATGAACATGAGCCAACCGTATCCTGGGCTGCATCAAAAGGAGTGTGACCAGCAGGTCAAAGGCGGTGATTCTGCTCCNTTGTGAGGTGATGCCAGCCTCATGAAGTTTAACCATGCCAAGTGCAATGTTCTACACGTGGGTTGGAGCAATCCCAGGCACAGCTACAGGTGGGCAGAGAAGAGATTCAGAGCAGCCCTGCGGAGAAGGACTTGGGGGTTTTAGTTGATGAGAAAATGAACATGAGCCAACCGTATCCTGGGCTGCATCAAAAGGAGTGTGACCAGCAGGTCAAAGGCGGTGATTCTGCTCCTCTACTCTACTCTCGTGAGACCTCACCTGGAGTATTGTGTGCAGTTCTGGTGTCCTCAACATAAAAAGGACATGGAGTTGTTGGAACAAGTCCAGAGGAGGGCCACGAGGATGATCAGGGAACTGGAGCATCTCCCATATGAAGACAGGCTGAGAGAGTTGGGAAAGTTGAGCCTGGGGAAGAGAAGGCTGCGTGGAGACCTCATAGCAGCCTTCCAGTATTTGAAGGGGGCCTGTAAGGATGCTGGAGAGGGGCTCTTCATTAGGGACTATAGTGACAGGACAAGGGGTAACAGGTTCAAACTTGAACAGGGGAGGTTTAGATTGGATATAAGGAAGAAATTCTTTCTTGTTAGGGTGGTGAGATGCTGGAATGGATTGCCCAGGGAGGTTGTGAGTGTTCCATCCCTGGAGGTGTTCAAGGTCAGGTTGGATGAAGCCTTGGGTGGCACGGTTTAGTGTGAGGTGTCTGTGTTTCTGGCAGGGGGGTTGGAACTAGATGATCTTAAGGTCCTTTCCAACCACAACTATTCTATGATTCTCAGCTGCAGACCTGTGACTAGGAGATATCCAGAAAAGCACTCTCATTAAAACACAGTGGTGGTGTGGAAGAATAAACAAAAGAATTGTCCCATTGCAGCAAGACCAGATCATTTTTGTAGGTAATACTCAGTATTTTGTCCTGAGTAAATATATTATTCTTCCTAATGTCATTTAATATAAAAACAATAAGCTGGAGCCAGTCCCATTTTAAATGAATTGACCTGCAGAGAAAATGTGAAGCAAAATTTTATGTAATCATTTTATCAAATATAAGAGGTATAAAAAGTACTTCTTCCCTTACAGGTAGAGTCATCATCAAGGAATGTAACTCTTTGAGAACTTGCTTTTGATTGATACAAGGCACTTGCACTTTAACATTCTGGTTCAGCAGAATTTAAGAGCACAATAGACAGTGAAGATCAGATTGTTGTTCAGTGTGGCAGTTCTGAAAAACAGAAAAAACATTTCAGGAATGAACATTTTAAGTGCATTGAAAATTTTTTGTTTCAGGTCTATCAGCACTTCTTTTGATCTGACATGAATTTTTGGATTCTGATTTTTCTTTTGAGTACTTCTTGTTTATGAATGTGAGACATTTGAGGTGAAGCAACTTATTTTTTACTGCCTTTTTTTAATTTTTTTTAATATGGATGATTGAACCGAATTCTTGAGATGTTCAGCTTACCCTTTAAAATGTATTCTCTGCTCACTTGCTTCTGTAAAGGAAAAAACCAAAGTCAAAGTGTTAATGTTCTGCTTCATAGAAAGTGTTCATAAAGGACTAAGTTCTTCTGTGCTGGCTATACTAAAACCAAAACCAACCAACACCCCACCTCAAACCCTAAGCAAACAAAAACCAGCCAACCAATCAAAAAATAAAGCCCCAAGCCCCAACAAACCAAAACAAACTCTTTCACCCCTCGCTCTCCAGTCTTCTTGTTACATGTCTGGCCTGTAGGAAGTCAGTATCATAGTGAGGTAAGATGGAAAAAGATGACTCCTGAAAACATGAAAGATGCTAGAGGGAAATTTTCTTACTAGGGCAATGGTTACTGATGTTAGATTTGGAGGTCCATTCAATGTTTAGGAACTGGGGAGTTTGGGATTTGCTCCTTGAATGATTTGGGATAGCAGCCTTTTATCAGTGAGAGGAACACTCTGTGTATGTGCACAAAACAGCTTATTTATAGAGTTTCATTTTTAGTTGTGCCTGAGGACAAAACCTTAATTTTCTTGGCTTAAAAACTATTTACTTACGGATTTCCTGATTCTCAGCTAGACTGCTTAGGTTGACTGTTCCAGAACTAGGAGTGCCTCGTAGAAAATGTACTTTAGAGCTAGAAGGGCCACAATATAATCTCAGTAACATTTATTCACTGAAGTATCTATAACCTTTGGAAACATTTTTCTATAGCTTGTAAGACACGCAATGCATTCCTACATGACATGGTGAGAAGGACATGATGACAGCTACTTTGTGTGATTTTCCTGTTTTGCTCATGCCTTACCACTTGTGACTTATTAAGAGAGGGTGAGTCATCCTGTTCCACATGACCACTAATTACATCTTTGGAGTGCTGCACTCTGTTAAATGAGCCAGCTTAAATATGAACAGCTGTATGACTTTCATAGAACCTACCATAGAAGCAAAAATAATCAGATTCAAATACAACTTAGCAGAAGTACTGATAAAAAAGTGTGGAATTTGGTTGAAACTTCACTAAGTCCAACTGTTCTTAATTTCACTTGATGCATCCATCTTGATAAACTGCAATCTCAGCTGTAGCTTTCACTATATCTTTCCATATCACTCTCTCTCTTCGAGGACTTCTGGCAGGAGGGAAAGTCAGCACTTAGCATGTCTGCTCAGCAGAGGAGTAGGAAAAACTGGTGGGTTTGTGATAGTCTTGTTTCAAAAGGATGCTCATATTTATTTCTTTATCCTCTTCAGTTTATTTATACCTGTTAAAAATAAAACATTTTTGCTAACACACTTTCAAATAGGTGAATTAGAACCATGTGTTTATTCCTCAGTACTCAGTGTTGAATGGAAAGTAATGAAATTCTTCTGAGTGACTAGTGTCACCACTAGTAGTAATTTCTTCAAAGGGTTTGTGATTTTAAGGGAAGCTAGGCTTGAGGGAGAAGGAGGATCTTTTACTGGGATTCTAGGGACAATCATGCACAATTCCAGTATAATTATTATAGATGTTTAAAGTATATCTCCTGTAAAATTGAGAGCAGATACAAGAAAATGAAGTTCAGTGCTGTGGTTGCATTTTCCATTTGGTTGAAACTTTGCTGCATGCATTAGTCCTCTGGGAGCACTCTAAGTGGTGTGGAATTTTCATTTCATTTGTTATGATAGACAGTCAGTTCCTCAGATACTTCTCAGACTACAACATCTTTTGTTTTACCAGTTGGAGCTACTGCGATGCTAGAAATAGTATATTTCATTTGAACCGCACAATAGAAAAATCATACTTGAGGTCAGAATCACTGCTGATGAAATGATTCTTCTCTCAAACCCCATTGTGAATAGTGAATCTTCTTTCTCCTGCAGGATTTTAAAAAAGAAAAAGGCTCAAAAACCTTTGTGCCCTGAAAGTTGATAAATCCCCCCTACTTGGCTGCTGCAGTGATGGCTCCAATTGCGAAGATCACTCTGTCTTAGCAGGATGAGCATTTGTCTGTCCTCGGCCAGCTACTAGTAAAATCATCAAATTGTACAATTGCAGATTGGTTTTAAATTCCAATTTTTAAGTTAAATGAGTATCTTGTTGCATTTGGAAGAAATGCTGGTAGTTACAGCATTTATTACTTTCATTCTTTTGAAGTGGTGCATGTCCTCTATAAAATGGGTTCTTTCTTTAACTGCCTTTTTGTGCTGTAATAGCTCAGATGAAGAGGCATTGTGTAGATGCTGTACCATCGCATGAACAAAGCACTTTCTGGATACAATATTATCATTCTGTACTAATGTAAAAGTTCTTAAAAATTCAATGGGAAAACTCCATAAAAGGTTACTTTGTAACCATCCTTTCAACTGAGCAGAGGATTTTATCTCTTCTGTGGAATGGCTCCGAAGACTGTGTAAAACGAACGAATATTGAATAAAACTCTTTAAGCCTTGATTAGTGCTCTTATCTCAGTGGAATTTCATTGTCTTCAGTGGAGTTATCTATATTTACATTGTTATGATAGGGATAACCTCTTCAAAAATCTTTCATTTCTATAGAAGGTGATTAGTTACCTCCCTGGTAAATTCTGTGGGGCTTCTCCCTAAGGAGGGGGAAAGAGGGGAGGGTGGTGGTGGTGGTAGTAACTCTATCTCACACTTATGGCATTAATATATGATGCTCTGGAGAATATCAAAGAAACCTGTTCTGCATGTTTTTGCCTCAGAAAATGATAGCTTCCTCTGCTTGGCTGATTGTCATTTGTCAGGTTCCTGCTTGTGTCATCAACAGCAAGAATGGGGTCATGGTTCTGGGTAGACAGACAGACAGGCTGATCATGATGCTGGCTTTTTGGCTGCCTTGAAATATGGATCTTTTATTTCCAATCTGTATAGAGCTTCACTGAATGCAATATGAAATGAAAATAATTTGGCTGATGCCTCTGTGGCGTACTGGTGCATCAAATATATAATTGGTAGTCTTAGTTTTTAACATGAGAGGAAGGAAGACTGAGGATAGGAAACAAAAGACTGTCTCAGTTTGACATGGTTCCCACACTGTGTCCATCTGACAGGACAATGAAGGAAATTTGGCAGCATAGCAATGAGCTTTTCTGACTCAGGTTTGGTTCTGATTAGTCTCTGACATCTCCCATGTCTGTGATGTTTTCCCTGTAAAAATATTAAAAACATATTCAGTGTGCAGAGAACAGTGGGAGTGAAGGGAGGAAATGGGCTGGAAGGCCGGTTGCATTTCAGTGACTCCCATGTAGGACTGCTGAATTAAAATCTCTGCAAAATGTAGGCTTTAAAAGAATCTTTTGCATTCATTTTTGCTCTTCTGTGTGCCTTAACCTCAATGTAGTTGCTGCAAAGCGGCAAATCTTATTGCAGAGAGTGGTATTATACTGGGTTGTGATGGACAGAATATGAAGTGTGCATCCCCTGACTATCCTGGGTGCTACCTGTTGTCTGATATTTTTAAACAATTAAATGATCAAGATTTTTCTTCTCCCAGCTCTCCTTTTATCCTTATGAATTGGAAAGGATCTTTCACAGGCATAGCTCTGTGCCCTGCTGACCATTAGCAACCAAGGCATTACTGCGGGGACAGGGGAGGGAAAGCCATGTGCTTTAAAGGATATTTGTTCTGGGACATTTGCACTTGCAAGTGAAGAATCTAAAGGAAGGCTGAAAGGCAGAACTACTGTGCCCCAGGTGTTGCAGTTATTACTGGTAATGGTGAGTATGCTTCTGTTAGTCCACAAATTAGTGTGCTGCTCACTTAGAAACAGCACTTGCGATGGAGGAAAATGAGTGTGGAAGCATTTCTTAATATGGGTGCTTTGGGCAATATGACCTTTAAAGAAGGCCTTCTGAAACCTGAAGACTTTTGCTACGGTAAACATCTTCTAGTGCTTTATTGCAAGGGCTAATTGCAGCAGGATACTATGCTGAGAATGTAAATCTCCGTGGAATCTTTCAAAAGTTAAATGTTTTGTTCTAACGTGGGAACTGAGAATATACATTACTACCAGATGATAAAACCTTATTCGTGACATTTTTCTCCCTAAGTTAAGTTACAACCCAAGATCTGCATAACATTTTTATTTTCTTCCACCAAAATTTAGATGAAACTTGGATTACTGTCTTCGTTGTTAGTAACCAACTAATTGGGCTGACTTTTTTTTTTTTGCCAGATGGTAAAAAAGAGGCAGATTGTGTGCATAAACTTATCCATGAAAAAAAGGGTAAACAGAGAGAGAGGACATTATCTAGGCTCTCAAGGAGAAGAGAAAGTAATGTTAAAAATGTCATTGCCTGTTAGTTCTGAAAGGTGTGTTCCTGGCAGCTAAAGTTTGATAATGTCTTGTGTCTAGAGTGCCTTTAGCACGGCTTGCTTGGGAAGATTATCTCTCTGTATCAGATGCTCCACTCATTAAGTATTGCAAAGATCTCTGGAGCACAGAGGTGGGTGCCTGAGAGAGCATGTCAGCGTGTACATTGCTAACAATGGCAGAAGGAGGGGTGGGAGAGGAGGTACAGGAACGAATGGTGCAAATAAGGCCATAATAGGTTCTATATAAAAGCTTCAGCAGAGTTTGGATAAAACCTAAATGACGAAAATTTCCAGTTCTCTGGAAGCAAAATAACATTTGAAAGAGGTAGATTATCTGCTGCTGGGTTACAGCCTGACATGAGCAACTTGCAAGCTGAGGTAAACATGCCCAGAACTAGCAAAAAAGAGATATGTACAACATGTGCAAGGTATGATTAACTATCGAGTACAACTCATGACAGTCCTGATTGTGCAGAGTACTGCAGCAGTGAGAAGAGCATGCTGCTTTTTTGGGTCAGTCTAGTTATGGGGAGCAAAACCCAAGTGAACATTTTAGTAATTTAGCCTCTGTATATGTTAAAATTTACAAGGGTATCCTACAGTAGGAGCAATAAGGCAGTAATTGTTCAAGAAATGCAAGTGGCTATTGTCTGTGGTATTTATAACAGCAAGAGGAAATAGCTTACATTTCAATTCAAAATACCTGTGTCCTTACAGGGCCATCTTAAACAGGTGAACCTTTAGAGCAGAACATATTGCTTGCACTGATTACATAAAGCATGAAAATTTCTCATAGCGAGTGTCATTTAGCATAAGTATCTTGGAAAAGATCTGGGTTGCAGTGAAGGTTTTCACAGGTTTGTAATCAAAAGAAAATGGACTCACAAAACATCCAGCAGAAGAGAGACCTCTTTTGCTATAAGCATAGATGCCTGAAAAGGATTGTGGCCCACTCTTCACTGCTGTGTGGATTATGGTACAAGAGAAATCTTGGAAACTGGTACTGCAAAAGAAAAAGTGCTAGAACTAACAGTAATGAAAGGGTAGTAAAGGTGTCAACTGCTTTTTCTTAAGGGAAACTAAACAATTTTTCAACTTGAAATTCATTTTTGCCCAGACAGGGTGCCAGCTAGACTGACTGAACCATGGCCAATTGTAGTGTTTTATTTAAACAAACAATCCCCCAGATTCATATCAGTATAAAAACCTGAAAGTGGGTCTTTCATACCCTTGACAAAGGAGCTAGAAGACAGTTTAATTCCATAACTCTGTAAAAGTCTTTCTTGTTTGCTACCCTTTTTAGGTACATGCATTGAAAAGGAACTTCAAATGCTGTGCACAGACAGATGAAATAATTTTCTTTGCTGGGAATACCAGCTGTGATAATAGACAGTAGGGTAAATCCAAGGTGAGGATCAAAGGTGGTAGACTAGTAATCATATGGCTTCAGGAAAATGGAGCAGGATAAACAGAGGGGAGCAGATTGTCAAGTTGTTATTGAAAGCATTACATAGAAATATGGATGTTTGGCAAATAATTCTGTCTAGAAAATCTGATTGTTGTGTAACCTTAATTATAGAGAATGAAAGGAATTGAGACCCAGTGCCTTACATGGGATATAAATTTGCTGCTGCCAGTCAAAGGGAATGCTTGCCAGGTTTCTTCTGGTACTGTAATCAGACACTTTAGATGGAACAACTCCATTTTGGTAGCAACAGCCTGGGGATGTTTATTGTATTGAATGCAGTAGTTAGAATTGCACTAAAACAAAGATTATATATATGGGAAGATTATATTAAACTATTTTTCTGTTAGTTTATTGCCAAACAGAGTATCTTCATCTTTTGCCATCCTGATGCCTACAAATCTGAGGTTACATATTGCTTTTGGTACAGTTGCTTTTCTTTTGCTAACCCTCTGTGGTTTGGAAAGTGCCGCCTGGAGCAAACATTAAGAACTTGAATCTTCTTTTATACTAGAAAAAATGGTATCTTGGCAGCAATGGATTAAAAACCACCTGGTTTCCAAAGGCTTAATGTGTTCTCAGGATTTTGGAGTTACTCCAGTATTGGTACAGTTAACAATCGGTGAAGCAGCAATCACTTCATTTTATGCAGGTGCAGATGAGATGCATGTGTATGCCTCTCAGTAGCTGCTATAAGCGTCTATCAACTTTGAGAAAACTAATTTTAAATGATCAGAGTTGCTGAGTGTCTTACAGTGTTAGTCTTGACAGGCTGAGAAAGTTGGGACTGTTCAGCCTGGAGAAGAGAAGGCTGTGTGGAGACCTCATAGCAACCTTCCAGAATCTGAAGGGGGCCTATAAAGATGCTGGAGAGGGACTTTTCATCAGGGAGCAACAGGACAGTTGCTCCCAGGACAGTCTTCATCAGTAGCAACAGGACAAGGGGGAATTGGTTTAAACTTGAACAGGGGAAGTTTAGGTTAGATATAAGGAGGAAGTTCTTTACTGTGAGGGTGGTGAAGCACTGGAATGGGTTGCCCAGGGAAGTTGTGAATGCTCCATCCCTGGCAGTGTTCAAGGCAAGGTTGGACAGAGCCTTGGGTGACATGGTCTAGGGTGAAGCATCCTTGCCCATGACAGGGAGGTTGGAGCTTCCAACCCTAATCATTCTACAATTATATGACTCTATGTTTATCCCATACTTTAAACATCCAGTGTTTCACAAATCTCCTTCAGACTAGTTCATGAGCTGAAATTGGAATATCAGGATAAATGAAATCAAATATAGTCTTATATTGACATTTCCAGTACATTTACACATAGTACCAGAAAAGCAATCAGGGCTGACACAATTCTCTTGCTCTGTCTTATGGCTGACCTGAGTCATGCTAGCAGTCAGGCACTGTGGGTGCTTCTGTAACCTGTCTTGACGTTCTAGTTCTGAAATAAGAATTGCCATATGTTGTCTTTCCTTTAAATATCAACCATTCATAAATGTGAGACATATTTTTCTCAGCTTGTTGTTGCCAACAAAATCCACTGCTGTCTGAGGTGGCATTCATATCTATAGCTCTTCTGCAAATAGTTGCATTTATTTTAGGTAAATTTTTGCAACATGAGCACATTGCAATTTCCTTACTAGGGCAGGATACAGACTTTTTCATTGCCCTGTTCTCTGTTTAGTACAACTTTAGGAGAGCTTATCTATAAATCACAGAATGGTTAGGATTAGAAGGGACCTAAAGGTCATGTAATTCCAACTGCTTGCAATGGGCAAGGGCAACTTCCACTAGAGCAAGTTGCTCAAAGCCACATCCAACCTGGCCTTGCTTCCAGGGATGGGAAAGCCACCGCTTCTCTGGGCAGCATGTGCTAGTGCCTTACCACCATCCAAGTCAAGAACTTCTTCCTAGTATCTTATATAAATCTCCCCTCTTTCTGATTAAAGTCATTCCCCCTTGTTGTTTCCCTACTTGCCCTTATAAAAAAACCTCCTCCACATTTCTTGTTAGTCCCTTTAGCTCTTGGAAGGCTGCTCTAAGATCTCTCTGGAGCCTTCTCTTCTCCAGGCTGAACAAGCCCAACTGGAGAAGCTGGCTGTCCCAGGGACACCCAGATGGTTCCTACTGCAAAACATATCAAATTGTACATAGATAAGATGCCTGTCAACAGTCAGTAGAAACTGTTCCTACAGATGCAGAAATGGTCATGTAGTACAGTGTTTTGTATATAGGTAAGATGGTTGGGGGTCTTTCATATGCATTTTGATAGAATAGTAATGGATCATACATGTACTGGAGTGATCACATAGGCTATGGGCCTGCTGGGTACAAGGAACCTTCAGAACTGCAGTCTGGGTCTGTCCCAGGTGCAAGGACCCTTGCAACAGATGCCCATTACTGTTTGGACAGCAACCAAGCGGCCCGTTTGACAGATTGAATTCCCTAGGTGTGGGTTACCCTGTACCAAAATCCTATGGAAACTTTATTATTATTATTATATTATTATTATAATATTTATTATTATTATATATAATAATAATAACAATTTATTATTGTTATTAGTCTCCTTCAATTTCTCAAATTCACATCAAATCCACAGCTGACAGGTTTGGGGCCTTTTTCTAGGTGCTGAGTAATTAAGGGGCAAATGTGTACATGTGTAGAGAGTGTCACACAAGAGAAGACATAGCAGTCAATGTTTGCTTATACATATGCTTGCTTACATGTTCAGATATACAGATGGCTTAAGAAAAAGCATGAAGAATGCAAACCCGCTTCCTCAGGAGGATTATTGTGCTTACTGTTGAAAAAATAGACATAACTGACTAGAGAAAAATGTGGAAAGCCCATATTGTCAATGAATTTTTTCATTTAGACTTTGAGGTAAGGGTTTTATTGTTTTTATGAAGAGCTCTCCCTATTTAATTTATTGCAATAATATATATATTTACAATTATTAAAGACGTCTATGTCCACTTTTAAGATCTTCTATGTGTTCCTTGTATTCTCAGAGTTTAGCAAAGCTCTGCATCATTTTAACTAAAGATCTGGTATTCGAATGAACACTGCTTAGTGTACATTCTTATTACAGTTTAAATGTGGTTTGTATTTGTCCCAGATAATGCATTTCAAAATAATAGTTACTAAACATTAATTATTTCTAATGGCTTTAAACAAGACAGGATTATTCATTTCAATGGAGTTTGGCAAAGTTTTTGTAAGCAGCAATGTAGGATGTTAGTCACCCGAGTTTAAGATGGAAAATGCCTCGAGAATATGCAACCCCATGTTGCTACTTTTTCCATGAGATTCACTGATCTGGCAGCAAAAAAGGACCTTTCTGGTTTTGGCATCTGAAAACCTGAGGTGGATTCACAAGGACAGAAAGAGAGACTTTCGGAGGAGGCTTAGATTGTGTATTAATTTTCAAAGCTATAAGCTCTTCAAATGGACTACAGTGCTTTCAGGTAGAGTAGGCAAGGACCTTCTGTAGGGGCAGATGATGAAGGCACAACGGGACTGGGAACTGTAATGCCTGTTCCTGTGTCTTCCCTTACTGTCTTTCCTTCAAAGAGTCAATTACTGAGCCATGTGGAGGTATTATTTGTCTCCAAATCGTGCACTTGTCCCATTCTATTAACTGGTCTTGCTAGCAAAGGCAGTTGAAATAAATTGCAAACAGATTAAGTTATTTTTTAGAATATTTTTCTGTCTGAGTTGTTTGTAGACGGACTCCCAACATTCCTTCACAACAGTTGAAAAGCAGACATGCACTAGAATGTATAGGGATAGGCTATCACATTTTTCATCTTTTTTAGTGCCTTTTTCTTTCCTTTCTCCGTATCAGATAGCTGCTTATGGTTTAAACTTAAGCCCCATTTACATAATCCTATGAGGCAGGTTTTTTTCTCTAAGGGGAAAATCTAACTTTTGAAACAAATTTAGAACAAACCAAATATGAAGAAATACCCTAGCTCCAGAGTTTTACATGTAGGAAAGAGATCTATTGTTTCATTCCTGCATTTGTTGGGTAGGCACATTGTTAATGAAAGACACACACTTCCAACCAGATCAGTTTTTTGACAGGAAAACACTGCCTTCACAGAAATAAAATGTTTTCACAAGTGTTATGGATGCATCAGTGTTGGTAGCTGTTGAAGACAAAACCCCTGTCTAATCTGTTAAAAATGGCTTTTTTAATCAAAAGAACCAGAAACATGTCAACATCTGTTTTTGTCATTCTCTCATCCTGAGGTTGGAATCAAAAACCTACTGCAAATGCTACCTTTTTCATTAGAAAGAGTTTCTTTTTTTCTGGCCAGTTTTGCTGGACAATTTACTGGTAGTTTGAACCACATTGTTCAGTGTACAGACTAGCCAGGCATTGGCTCATAGATGAGCCAAAAATGATCAAATCTGTCAAGCTGATTTCTCACATGGGACGTATTAGTTGCAGCTTTTGAAATATGGGAATTTTTATTCAGTGCTATCTCTTTTGAATAATTCCTCAGAGATTTGCATCCTGAAGTATAACCTTATCAGCATGCAGTGAAATTGCTGACTGCGTATAAAATACAAGGATAAGGAAAAAGAAAGTCTGTAATTCTTAATTGTAGTTTTGCATCTTCTAAAATCTTTTTCATCCCTATAGTGTGTGAATCTCAAACATCTCCTTTAACCTTCTACATGTAAATATGAGGGAGAAGGAATTGAGAACAGGAATTAGGAAAGCAGTAGTTTGCTTAAACCAAATGTCCATCTAGCAGAATACCCTTTTTCCAAGAGATTAATGCTGCATGTCTTGAAAATTGTCAGTGAATTGACCAGTATACAATAACCCCCAGCCCAACTTTGCCTCAAGTTTCAGATTTATCTGTATTCCTTAAATGCTTTATCTCCTGATTTTTTTTTTGACCAATTTCTGTTTCAAGTACATCTGTTTCCTTCACTCCCTAACAATTTTTCTTATAAATTCTTCACTGTTGCTGGGGATGTGTTTTGTGTGAAAGCGTGACTCAGTTTACATTTTTAATATAGTCTTCCATATCATGTGAGCTGAAAAGTCTGTCTTAAAGATTCTCACTGGGAACAGGCAATCAGTGTGCATGTGTGTGACAGAGAAACTTTGCAGGCATTCTTGATGTTTGAGATTGTTCAGATAGGTAATAAAATGGAAGGCCTGAAGAGAGTGACTAAACAAGGAGTCTATTTAGCATGGTAACTCTTGAAGTGAATAAAGGACCTGCATGAGTGTGTCAGCATAACATTTAGTGACCATTCAGAGGAGGAATTCTAGGTGATTAGTAAGTACTTTGAAATAGGAGAGCCAGGATAAATGTGCCTTTAAATATAACAATGACCAATGATGGATTCACTGTGTCCCCTCTACAGTACTGCCTTAGGTGCTGAGGTGCTTTTTCAGTCTTCACTTTGCTTATATTTTAACCTTGTAATGCATTAATTTATTGTCTGCAACCACAGGCAGAACAGTACCCTAGACTCTGTCTTCATTATATTATGCTAGTCCTATTTATTTAATTATTTATTTTAAAATCATTAGTGTTTGCAAAGTGCTTGGAAGATGAAATAAATGCTGAGTGAAGTGCTATAAACTGAAAGGTGAGAGGCTGGCAAGAGCAAGCAAAAGCAAACTTCAGCATCTGTTGAAGGTGTGTAAATGCTGAACACTGGTACGTGTGACAGGAGTTCTACTTAATTGTGAAATGATATGAGTTAGTAATGGTGTTATTTGAAGAGTTGTGTGCTGATTTACCTTTGCATATTTTTGCATAGCTGACCAAAAACATCCTGGAGAGGTGGAAGCCTAACCCCACTAAAAGTCCAAAGGAGCCAGGTTAGCAGAGCCCTGGAGTTTGAAACATTTTTGAAACAAGCTAAAATGGGTTGAAGGAGTTTGAAACAAACAGTTTTGATTTAGCCTGACTCATTGTATTTCCAGTTCTACATCCTTTTCTCTAAACTGCAGAAACATAAATTCGATGGGTAGACCATCTGCTGGATAAAGCACTGGCTGGATGGCCACATGATTCTCCAGTGTGAGGGGATATTCTGCATTCTCTTCTCATGAGCTCTCATTTGGAGTATTGTGTACAGTGCTGGTGTCCTCAATTTAAGGAAGTGAAGCTGTTTGGAACAAGTCCAGATGAGGATGATCAGGGGACTGGAGCACCTCCTGTATGAAGACAGGCTTAGAAAGTTGGGGCTGTTCAGCCTGGAGAAGAGAAGGCTGTGAGGAGGTATCACAGCAGCCTTCCAGTATCTGAAAGGGGCCTACAGCGATGTCAGGGGGAGACCCTTCATCAGGGACTGTAGCAACTGAACAAGGAGTAACGAGTTAAACAGGGTCAGTTCAGGTTAGATATAAGGAAGAAATTCTTTTATGTGAGGGTAGTGAGACACTTTAACATGTTGCCCAAGGAGTTGTGAATGCTTCATCCTTGGCAGTGGTTAAGGCCAAGTTGTAACCTGGTGTAGAGTGAGGCATCCCTGCCCATGGGAGGGGGTTGGAACTAGGTGATCTTAAGGTCTTTTCAAACCCTAACCATCCTATCATTTGACTAAAACAAGGTTAGGAAGCAGCTCAAGAAGCTAAGGTTCCTATTGCCTCTTTTTTGATTGACTTCACTTTCTATCTTTCTTTTTTTTTTGTCTTTTTTTTTTTTTTTCTCTCTCCCATTAAAAAAAAA
>NDXB01008853.1:34140-76842 GCA_002631895.1 Agapornis roseicollis
TTTTTTTTTTTTTTTTTTTTTTTTAGACAACAGATGCAAAAGAAATTTGCGTTGTAAAATCTGTGTCAATATGCTTGCACTGTCATAACTGGTGCCAAAATGTGATCCAGCATTTCTTTGAAAATAAACTTATTTAAGACAGTTCAAAAATTACTGGTTAGCTAATAAAATGACTTTTCCCAGAACACTCCTCCAGGATGAACACTGAAGCAGGAAGAGCATATCCAAAATCGCTGATAGAATTATTCCTAGCAAAGGATTAGCCAGGGAAAAGTCCCAGAACAATGCTTTGCCTTCACAGTCTTTGAGTAAAATCCATAACAACTAATGCATTTTGTATGCAAAACTTCCCATTTTGAATATCTTATACTTTAGATTTGGTCTTTTGTTTTTGAAGAATGAGCATTGTAAGATATAGTTGGGATTTTTTTCCAATTTAAGATATTGCCCCAAAATGCTGATATGTCCCCAAACCAATACACCTTAGGTTGCGAGTTCTGGGCAAGGGAAGAAGGAGGGCTGAAGTCCCTGTGTACTATGTAGCTCCATGTTTGTAAGTGCTTGTTTCAGAAAGGAAGAGTGATGCTTAACACCCATTGGAAAGCCAGGAAGAAAGCTCAGTTTGGAAGAGGAATCTGAACCTTGTTTACCTAGGGTAAGTGCACTCAATTCACCAGATACTTGCTGGCCAAATGGAGAGGAGGGGATGTGTGAAATTTAACAGTTTCACTAGCCAACTCTGACACAGAACTATCAGTTGTAGAAGAGAGATCAGTGGTCTAATTTATCAGGAATATAGAAAAGCAAGTTTGAGTACTTGTTTTATAGAAATAAGTGCCAATGACTTAATTGCTGCAGTTTCCATTCCCAGTGAGCATCCCAACTATCACTTAGGGAGTTTCTCCTTTCTTTTGGAACTCCTGTGCATCAGAATGAAAAAAAAAAAAAAAAAAAAAAAAAAACAAAAAAACCCAAAAAACCCCAAAACCCTGAAACAAAAAAAACATTTCCCCTGGGNCTTAGGGAGTTTCTCCTTTCTTTTGGAACTCCTGTGCATCAGAATGAAAAAAAAAAAAAAAACAAAACAAAAACAAACAAACCCAAAAAACCCCAAAACCCTGAAGCAGCAATCAGCTTGCCCATGCGGTAGCAAAAAGCAGAGCTAAGTGTTAAAGCATTCTCCGCTGCGGTAAATGTGCCTCTCTTTATTAAACAGATAGTTTATCAGCAAATGCAGTATTTTTAAAGCATAGCAGAGTGCAGAGTCTGATTTGTATTTATTTATTCTCAACAACTGGATGTATCAAGGCATGGTGAACATCAGTGTGTTTCTGCCTGTGTGCTTTGACTTTCTTGGGGCTACTGAGCATCATAGATGTGGTATCATTGATCAGCTGGAATTAATGATATTTTTCTTCTGTGTGATTTTTGCTACTGATGCCTTGTAAACAGAGGGCAAACACTTCTAGAAAAAGAGTGAATACTCTTGTTTGCATATGAATGAGTATTTGTATGGACCCTTATTCCCAGCACTTATGCAAATACAAACTCATACATGTGAATGGGTGTGGAAAAGGGAACAAAAAACCAGAATCAAAATGAGAGGCTGGATTCATGAAAATGTTTATTTTCCACTATTTGTCCTGCTCCCTTCATCTCTTCTGTTGGGCAAGAGTTTCAAAAATTGCCCACACTGAGTGTTAGAGTGGTTTTGGTCATAAGGCGCTCTGACATGACCAGCAAGCAGAAGGAAAGGAATAAAAATAGCTCATCTGCATGGAGAAAATGTCATGTAATTTTTTCCAGTCAATATTCCAAGTTTTCCTGCATCAACTACCATTGCAGGAGAGCTCAGGGATCAAAATAATTGACAGGTTTAGAAGAGGATGAGGAAACAATTGCTTCCTTGTCAGGAGTAATATTACAGGCTACTCTGTGTAAGTAGATAAGGTAGCTTAGATTTTCCCCTCGTTTTCAGAAAGTGGCATAGTAACTACATTTCTTATCTGTATAGGTGAATTCCCTTCTGCAACCAACCATGGCTATCTCCTTGTCTGGTCCATTGATACAGTCCCTGTCATATCCTAGCCTGCACCATGTAGTTGGGAGCTGTATGGGAGTACTGCTACTGGCTAGGACTCAGGTTTCAGGGTGCTGCTAGGGGCAATACATTTGATAACCATTTTTTACAGATAATTGTTCTTCTGCAGTGGAGCAAGAGCAATAGCAATTCATTAGCAAAGAAATAAGAGAAGATACAAACGACTGCATCTGGTATTTGCACAATGCTTTGTGGCAAGACCGAAACAAGTGGGGTAAGGTATTGCCTTTTAATTTAATACTGATCCTTTTGTCTCCCACTGGAGCATTCTTGGAGGTCTTTCAGACTAATATATATGTGCCTCCCTAGGTTTTATGCACATTTATTATGAAAGCATTTATTTTTTTCTTATCTAGGCCTGCCTTTCAGGGTTATACTTTTAAAATTTCATCTGTTTCAAGTTTTCATGTTAGCATGTGAAGCAATTAATTATTGAGATACCACCATGGGATTCCATCCAGTAAATGAAGATAGTGCTTCCTCTTTGTAGATCTATTCCCCTTTACCATATCAAAACCCATAGTTTGCAGTTGATATGTCCTGTGACTGGAGATCAGATATCCATTACTCATGTATGCCATGACCCCTTTTAACACTCAGAATTACTGGTTAGCTGCTTGCAATACAGCAAAAGCTGTGACACAGTCACCTCAAATGTCCTCTGGAATCCCTCTGGCATATTGCAAGTAGCTTCTGGTGGGTTCTGTAGAGCCTCTTGAGCTGCATCTTAAACTAATATTTGGCTTATAAATGACAAAGAAGGGAGGCAAAAATGAAGCCTATGTAGAGGTGGAGGACAACAGGAAAATCTGATTATGACACATTCTTTAAACAAGACCCTGGAAAAGTTAAATGATTCTATTTTGCTCGACTGAGAATGACAGTCTTTGTGTAGCAGGAAGCCTTAAAAAGACCTTGAAAGTTAGGTAAGAATAGTATTTCTGATCATTTTTCATCCTGAACAAGGAGAGTAGTGCTAGAAAATTTGTGAAGGTAAGAAAAGAAGAAAGCAATGGAATTATTGCAAATGAATATATTTTTAGCCATCTGGGATAGGGAATGGTATCACAGAGAAGGAGGATCTGAAGATTGAAAATGAAATGCTATATGACAGCAAGCTGAAAAGAGAAGTTGGGAGTTGTTAAGAGCAATCAAGCAAAACCAGGGAAACCGCTTACTACATGCAGAGGAGGATGCTGATCAAAAATCCATATTACTCAAAGGGTCTTTTAAATGAAAACCTTTCTACATGTAAGGCAGCATAAAGTGAGAACTAGAGAGAAGAAAAAGAAAAATACTTATATGAATAAACAAACCAAGGTGAATTCTAGGAGAAAAAGGTTCACTGATAATTTTTTTGGGGAAGGTAATTCATTGACTGTTAAAAAATTGAAGAGATTAATAGCATAAAAGAGGATATAAACTCAGTCTCACGGCTACTGTGGATGGTCTGGGGGGGTCTAGAAGAAAGCAAAACAAACAGGAAAAGAGTGTGTGGTCTGTCCAACAGGATGAACACAGAAGGTGCCTGCATATCTGAATGCAGGATCACCTTCCTGCATTGGGTTTGTATACTAAAGCTGTAACTGGGTAATCCAGACAGTTGGTGCACCTCCTCTTTCTCCTACTATTTTGCATAAGTAGCCAATAGCAATGCAATGATGCCTTAATGAGAGAGGTAGTTAATTATTTTTGACAAAGGCAAGGGAGTGGAGAAGCTTTACTGCAAATGGTTTTTAGCATGTTTGGGTTCTGCTGAAAGAGTAAGCCCCCCTCTAGGTTAGTATAACATTCCTGACTGAATACTGCAGCCAGTTAGTATCAATTCTTACTGACCACTGAAACTTTGTAAAACATGTAAAATGCTTGGAACATTCTGGAGAGTAGAGGTCTTTGGAGAGTTATCATATGCTGTTCACTAAGTGGTTCATTGTTGATTGCTGGGGTTTTTACCTAGTACTGTATTTTTAACTGTAACTTAAATAAACATAACATGTCCGGTACCAACAACTTCCCCTTTAACTAGATTCATAATGTATATTTTTATATGCTTTTTATTTGTATCTATTCCTTTCACAAGTAGAAAAATATTCCCACTTTCCTCAGCTTTCTAAGAGCAATGCTTTTAAGTAGGTTTTTTAAGCTTAGAAGCTTGAGATCATTAAGAATCTAGGTATGGATTGTGAAAAGCTGAATCTCAAAAAGATTTAAACTGTGTACAGATTGCTGCTTCAGCTTTAAGCTGAGATGTAATGTCATAGAATCATAGGAGTATTTAGGTTGGAAGGGACCTTAAAGCTCTTTCAGTTCCAACCACCTGCCATGGGGAGGGACACCTTCCACTAGACCAGGTTGCTCCAAGCCCTGCTCAACCTGGCCTTGAACACTGCCAGGGATGAGGCAGCCACAGCTTCTCTGGGCAGCCTGTGCCAGGGCCTCACCATCTTCACAGTAAAAAAATAGTTCCTAATACCTAATCTACATCTCCCCTCTGTTGCGTTAAAGCCATTCCCCCTTGTCTTGTTATTACATGCCCTTGTAAGAAGTTCCTCTAGTTTTCTTGTAGGTCTCTTTAGGCACTGCAAGTTGCTCTAAGGTCTTCCTGGAGCCTTCTCTTCTTCAGGATGAACAACCTCAACTCATAGCCTGCCTCCATAGGAGAGGTGCTCCAGCCCTCTGATCATCACTGTGGCCTCCTCTGGACTTGCTCATTCAGGTCCACATCCTTCTTATGCTGGGAGACTCAGAGCTTAACAGAGTACTTCAGGTGGGGTCTCACAAGAGCAGGCTAGAGGGAGAGAATCCTTTTCTTTGCCTTCTGCAAGCTGCGCAGTGTGGCCAGAGCTCTTGCTAGTGAAGACTGAAGCAAAAATGTGATTGAGTACCTTGGCCTTCTCCATACCCTGCACAACCAGGTTTCCCATTTCTTTCTGGAGAAGGGCCGCAATTTTCTTAACTGTCCTTTTATCTATATGTACCTATAGAAGATTTTTTTGTTTCCCCAGACATCCCTGGGTAGATTTAATTCTATTAGGGCTTTAGCTTTCCTAGCCTTATCCCTGGCTGCTTGAACAATTTCTCTGTATTCTTCCCTGACTACCTTTCTGTAGGCTTTCTTTTTGTGTTTGAGTTTGCCCAGGAGCTCCTTCTTCATCCAAGGCAGGCTGTGTTTGTAGTCCTATCCTTTACCTCATTATTGGAGCTTATTTCTCTCTCATTTTAGTTATGTTGAGGTGTGCTTTACCTGTAGCATTGGCTCTGCTAATTTCTAAGGTGATTGTATGCAAAAAAATGTAGGTTTTGTAAAGCATAAAACCAGTGGAATCAGACCCTTAGTGATTTTCTTTCTGTGCAACCTCCAAGTGTGCCACCTGCACAGTTTTGCATTGCACAGTTAAACCAAAAGGGCATGAGAACAGGTAACTTTGTGGATACTTCAGTGATACCAGTGATTGTGGATCACTTTGTCACATTGCCCAAGCAGCACATTGCCCAAATCATGTTGAACTTGCATGAGGAGGAAGGGTAACACAGAAGCCAGGAGACGATGGGGCTAGGAAGCATTTCCTGCAAGCTTTTTAATTTGGGCTGTATGCTACAACCTGGGGAGATGGGTAAATTGCTAGCTGGTACACCTGCTACCAGCTTGCCCTTCTTACTTGTCTGACAAGAAACCTTTGCAGCCCCTTGCTCCCTGATGACAGGTTCCTTTCATTTGCTCTAGCCTGTGTTAAGGAAGTAGGATGTGTGGAGGTGGTGTTGCATGGCTGTGATTTGGGTTTTGGTGAACTGTATTCAGCATCACTGGGGTATGTGTGTGCAGTGTTTTTTTTCCTAAAACAGTAGCTTGTATTGGAGTCAAAGTGCTGGGACTGTGGTTTGGTAATGCATTGGGTTTGTCACCATGGCAGGATCACTTACAAATAGCAATGTTGCAATATCTATTCAGAGTGTAGTTTCAGAAGTTTTTCTTCTTTGCTTCTTCATGACTTTAAAATCACAGTTATCTTGAATGGTTCCTTGTCTGAGGGGTTTCTGGAGACTGTTTTGGAGTGGCAAGGGGGGTAAATATTTCTGTTCAGATGTTATTCTTGCTGCTTTTACAAAGTGGATGAACCCTTTCATGGAGGTTGAGGTATAATACCTTGCTCAGATAACTGAAAGGTGAATAGTCAAATCTCTTTTTTTCATACAGGGACTAGCCCTGCTGAAGGGATGTTTTGATATTATAAACCAGCTTTTCAGTTCATGCTCAGGAGAATGTAGCATATTAGAAGCTTGCCAGGCATTAGGTGAGGCTGAGGGGCTGCTGCTCCCCACATCCTATGGCAGTTGGGGCTGGCTGTTCTCACTGATCCATCGATGGATATCTTGGGCTGACTATGAAATGACCCATCTCCTGTTTGCTGCCCTCTTGTTTTCTGTCACTTAGGTTAGGTTGGACAGGTTCTGCTTTATGAGACATGGAGAAGGAAAGACCTAGAAGCATGATGAATGGTGATTAAGCCTTGCTGCAGAGGTTCAAGGAATCTTAGCACTTAAAATATATTATGTGAACTATGTGAGTGATCTCCAGCCTTTCCAAACTTGCAGGAATAAAGGCCTGTGTGGGCAGTGACTAAAGCAGGGGGTCCTGGCTCACAGCTGAGTCTGCTGTAATGCAAACAAGTCATTAATCACAGACAAGCCAGACTGGATGTGTTTTGGGCACTCATCTAGGCTATCCTTCAATAAACACTTCACAAAGGTCTCCAGTGGTGGGGATTCCACATGTTAGACAAGAGTTTGTAGACAGGTCCTGGCTGATCTGCCATTCTTACCATTTAACCTCCCATCTTTTGGCATACCTGCTAATTTTTCCATGTCAGTATTTCTTGCAGATGTTGTTGATTTTTTTCACTTTCTTGCTGGGCCTTTTTATCTATACATGATTAGGAGAAGACCGAGGGTACATGTTTTATACGGTGCCAGATGGTCAATGCATTTTAGCTGTCAAGATCATAGAACTTTTATAGATACAGGAAGAAAAAAAGAGAATCAAAATAAAATAACCTCACATTTCTGTAATTTCATTGAAACGTGCCCTCTAACAGGGTAATAGTGGTCTTAAGGTTTGCATATAGCTACCTTAAAAGATAAAGGAAAAAAGAAAACACATGATTTTTAATCCTTATTTTATCCTTGGAGTTGGATGATGAGTATGCCAAAGTGTGTTCTGTCAAAGCTTTTCTGAAAAACAATTATATGTGCTGTGAATCTTAAACTTCAAATGATGCGAGCATTGTATTTAGTAAATTAATTCATTTCAAAGGATTGGACTTTCACTGCCTTATTTCCCTTGAATCTTATGATTGCATCTCTCTCCTGTACCAGCAACACATTAATAATCTTTCTTTGCTTTTATAACACTCCAGTAGCTTTGCTTTGTTTTTATCAGCTGTTTCTAATCCTTTTGGATTTCTTTACTTAAAACAGAAAGGGAATATTCAGTGGCAAGGTAATATAGTGATAATAATATGTAATGATGCCTTTTTTCCCCTTTTCCCTTACTGTAATGACATTCACATGAGAGCAAAAGTAAACAAAGAGAAAAAAGAGAAAGATCTTGATATTTTGCTGAGCTTTCTTACTGCTGAAATGATAAATGCTAGATTAATGCTGGGCTCTGTGTACATGCTTAAGGAATGAATCAGAGAGATTAAAGGCTGCAAGATGATATTCATGGCCTCTGTAGTCTGAACTCCTATATAGATGAGGTTATACTGACATTCTTGCACTAGCCCAGACAAAGTGGTAACTGGTAGCATGTATTATGTTTTTCAGTTGTCTTGATTCTTGTGCTGGAGAAGCCAGCTGTATCCACCACCAGGGCATTCCAGCGGTCCTCAGGAGCAAATGCTCTGCAGCAAGAGAGATCAACACCACCCAGCTAAGGTCAGCTGTGTTTTGGTGCCAGAGTAATTGGCAAATCTATCTATTGCAGAAAGAGCAGCAGTACACTTTGCCAGCGATTATTTCGGAGGGAATACAGACCCAGCTAGGGCCCTGGGGTTCCTGACCACCCCTGGGACCTGAATGGCTCCTCGACTTTTTCAGTTTCATTTCCATTGTCTTCAGCTTGGCTTCTCCTTTCTGTCCATCTTCTGTGAATTCTCTGGAGATTTCAGTGGGTGGGTTGCTTTTCCTTGAGGGAAGGAAATTTGCCTTTTCTCACTTCTTTGTGATAGAAAAGATTGCTCCTATTTCCAAACCATTGGAAATATAAGAACAATTAGAAACACTGAATTAAATGTATATCACAATAATCTGGGACTTTCTAGGCAAGGTTGTTACAGCAATTCATCTTATTTGTGGGTGTGACTTTTTCCTGTGGGTAGTTCTTTTTCCTGTGGCAAAGCACTGACTAATGGTACAGAAAGAGGCATTAAGAAACAGGGTGAATAGATTATTTCTCAGAGAGGGATGTTCCCTTCCAAACGTGGGATACTAGGAGTATTGTTCCTTTGAGTCACAAAAGCTGCCTCAGCTCTTTCCTTCTGCCCTATTTGTGATAGAGGGTAGAGCTCAGCTCCTTATTTTGGCAGTCACAAAATTTTAGCTTTATGTATATTGCTGAAAAAGAGTAAACCAACCCTGGCAATAATCATATTCGATGTTTGTACCCTAAATCCTAGCTGGAAATTACACAGCACTTTTGAGAGGTGGAAACTAAGGGAAAATTGGTATAAAAGTGTATTGAGGACTGAAAAGTGTTTATGCCAGGTGACATGCTTACTCAAAAACCCACTGACCCTTTAAGAGATACAAGTCCTGCTATGCTGCAGGATGTTCTTTGTAGCTTTGCTTTGGCAAGAGCTGCTCACCTATCTCAGGAAAGAAGAAATAAAGAGACACTTCTTTCTTTCCCAGGACAACCCAACACTATTATTTATAAACGGTCTCACTCCTTATTTCCACTTTTTTTATTGCTGTGCTACCTAGCAACATAGATAATTCAAAATAACCTTAAAGAGAAGTATTTTAATGTCTAGTTCCAACCCCACTGAAATAAGTGTAAAAGCTGCTAGTGATTTGAATGGGACTTGAAGTAGGCCACTTGCATCTTAAATTCATGCTTAGATGAAAATGAATGTGATTTAGGTACCTAGTGCCATTCTGAGATATCTAAACTTACGGATGTATGGAACATTTTCTATTTGAGGGTTTCGGTAGAGACTGGAGTTAATTTGTAAATACCAAAATATTATAATCATGACTTAGCAATGCTCTGACAGTGTTTCATAAGAAATCTGTGGCCGACAGAATCCAATTTTCCTATTGTTTTTGTGGTGAACTACAGTATTCTCTCCCTGAATGGTTTGTGCTCTTTTTATTGGCCGGGTACGTGTTTCAATCAGTAGACAGGTTCTACTTGTTTTACATGGACAATATGTTGGGTGGCTAATGTCAAGCATTAGTGTAAACTATTTAGGAGATTCTGGATGGATTTTGACTGTGTTTAATTAAAGCAGAGTTTTCTTACCTAAGGTACAGTGTGTGCATTGCTCCCATTCCATTGTCAAAGAGTGGATTGAGAGCGATCTCTCAGAAAATTTTTTGACCCTTTCTTGAAAGTGGCCTCCCATCCACAGAAAACATAATATATCCCTTAAGAAGTAACTTGAGGGGAGAGAAAAAGAAAACAAGCTCATCAGTCTTTTAAGACAGCTGGTTTCCAAAAGAGGTGTCTCCTGTGCTACTGTGTAGACAAATTAATTGCTTGAATTTTTCAGTGTTAAATAATGAATGATACAGTCTCAGTCTTTCATGTCACAGTTTAGGTTTGTGTGTACCCAGTGGATTGACCTACACAATTTTCTAGGTAAAAATTATCCTAGACTACTGAAAAAACTTGCTGGAATATCAGGTTTCCTCTTTTTAGTACAGCATGAGCATGTCTAAAGCTCAGCAGGCAGTAAGATGTTATATTTTTATTATGACGCTCTTGTCTCAAACATATCACTACAATAAAGGGAGCCCACTGGTCATTGCTTTTGTTCATGTTGTGTCTGGCTGTGCTCAAAACCTTCAGTTTTCAAGGCTGTGAACAAGAACATTTCAGAAACACTAGAATTATTTAAAATTCAAATGTGTTTTAAAAGATGGATAAAAAACATTTGAGCAGGTCATCCCATGCTGCTGAGGGATTATATTTTCCACCATTCAGAAATCTGGAGTCAGTCAGTCAAAGGTACAGCCCAGATGTACCTTTTGAGTGACCACAGTAAGTACAGGGCCTATGCTACCTGTGGGGTGTTTGTATATTTCATCAATGCATCACAATGATGGATCTCTGCTGTTGTGGAGGGCTGCAGGTAGGAAAAGGAATAGGCAAGAGGGTGTGCTTGTCGCTGGCTACAGGCTACAGTGGTCTACAGTGTTGTAACTCTGTGCTTTGAAAGTCTGATACTGTATTGTTTGTAAATTAAGCCTTTTGTTCAATGAGATTTACAGACATGTTTGGGCAAATAAAACATTTAATTTGAGTGCTCTAATTGCTGACTCTAGAATGCTGTTTGCACATGACAGTGTTTAATTACTTCAGTCTAGTAGTTGTCTAACGATGTCTCAATCTGTTTTATCTGCCAGAATTAAGGACAAGAGAAAGAATTTATTTGGGTATCATTCACTGAGCAACAATTGTACAAAGCAATTAGTGGAGAAGTAATGTTTGTCCATTTTAATATTTTTGTGACAGTGCCACAATAGTGTAAAATACAGAAAAAAAAACCCCAAAAAGCAATGGAGTGTCTCTCTGAAGTTTTATGGTTCTTGACTGCAGTGATCAGTAATCTGAGGACACAGTTAATAAAATAAATCTTAACAAAATACAAACTCACATAGACTCTTCATTGTTCCAACACAGCTCTTAAGATGAAAAGAAATTGTATGTGAACATAAAGGGAAGATTATATGCAATTAGCCACATTGTGCACTCTGCTCTACTCAATTCAAACTGTGAGAACACAACTTGTGTTACATTTACATATAACTCCATATAACTCATAACTCTCAGCAATCCTATCACAGTCATGTACTTTCTGTACAAAGGATTAAAAACTAAGAAGGCTGGCTACCTTTTCAGGACATCACACTCCCCAGCATGTGTGTGTGTCCATGTTTGCAGTTTGCTGTCTTCTTGGTAATGTCTGTCTAAGAAAAGAGCTGGAGTGGGAAGAGAATCTCTATATACAGCTGCGCATTTCAATATTTTTACATCAAAGGCTACCTAACCTTGTGAGGAAAAATACAGATCTTTACCCCACAGTATTTTCCTTCTACTGACTTCTTAGTTGGTTATGAACATGGATGTTCATTTATTTTGGTCCTTTCCAATAGTAATTATTTGCACTTGTGGGAACAAGTATCCTCTGCAAAGGTTTCAGCAGGCATCATGCAGTATCCCAAAGGTGACTAGGATGAGGAACACTGATTCTTTAGAGAATGCTTTCTTGAAGAACAGCACCTCACATAAGCCATGCAGCTATGAAAGGTGATGTGCTTGGAGTGCCTCTGTTGCCTTCTCCCATTTAATGCACTCACCACCCTGGTAGGCACAGAGAGCCAAAGAGAAGCATTTCTTTCTGCACACAATGAGTTGGACCTTGGTGCCACACTCTTCCCTGTACAACTGGCTTCCATTGCTGCTTGGGAACTTTGGGTATTTGATTATAAATGCTTCAGGAACAATGCTATTTATATTTCTAAGAGTGCCATGTGGCACTGGTTTGTTTTGAAAGAGCTGCATTTGTAAGGGAAGCATCTGACCTTTCCGTAATTTCTCAAATCTTGACTCCTTTCCTCCCCTCCTTCCAAAAACCTCATCTGTTCACAGCTGAAATTTTAGTCTTCACTACAAGTCACAGTCTGTGTTTGTTTCTGAGGGATCTCTCCTGTGTTGGAAGACGAAAGCTAGCAGAAATATAAGCACTGAAGTATATTCCCTGAAGCTTCTCTAAAATGTTTATGCCAGTGGCAAAGATCCTGTTTGACATTTTAGCACAACGGAGTTGAATGCAAGAGCTGCAGGCAACTGCCACACATGCTGTTGACATTCACTCGCCTGCAGTGGTTGAAGAAAACTCCCCGTGCATTTGGGCTCTGCTCCTAATTTGCCAGACGCTAGGCTCCTGTCTTTGTCAGGCTCTGGTCTAAAACTCGTATTACTTATTGTTCAGATCACCTGGAGTGTACCTCAGGTAGCAGACACACAGTCGCTCCTGAGCTGACAGGTTATGTGTTGTGTGCTGCTCTGTGGCCAGATCTCAAGTCAGGCAGCAGGGCACACACATGCTTTCTGTGAGAGAAAATCTGGGAACACAGCCTGGAAGAAGGGTATGGTTTTTTTGACCAAATCTCCCATCTGGAAGGTGGTGAGGCAGGAACCTCAGAACATGCTGCTGCATGATGTTGGTATAGATGGTGCTTTTAAGAGGTCATTCTCATTACCCCAGTCTAACCACTGCTGACTGAAAGAAACAAACAAAAAATTAAGAAGGGAAAAAAAAGAAAAGAAGAAAAAAAGACAGCTGGATCTACAAATTAAAAGCTGATGCTGACTTATAGGTGGGTCTTATGTGAACAAAGGAACCTTCAGTGACCTGTTAAGATACCTTCAAAGCATCCACAGTCCTTGGATGTAGTATTTAACTGAATTCTGACTTGGCTGCTGATAGCTCTTCTCTCAGATCCTTTCTGCATACATCTAAATCCCTTCTAACTCTCCCCCTGCATCAATTAATAAATCTCTACCTTTGTCACTTACAATTTTTGTCATGTTCTAAGATATTTTTCAGTCTTTCTTTAACTAGGTTCATTTTGAGATCTCATATCCATTATTAGCAGTTCTTTATAACTTTGGTGTTGTACAAAGAAAACAGATATTAGAAGCTCTTTCTTTAAATACATAGTTTAAGAGGTACCAGTACTGACGAATAAGACAGTTTGGAAAAAATAGAAACTCTTTTGTCTTCATTACTTGCTGCAATATATCTTCTCCCTACATATTTCTGAAACTGTAAATTTGATAGGTTTTTCCTTCTATTTTCTTTTATGCTCTTTCTATTCTTTTAGGCCCAAAGAATCCAAGTTCTATAGGAAAGTTACTTTCACGAGTTCAAGATTTGGAGTTTTGAGGTAGGTTCCGAAATTTCTTGGATATTTAGCCACATTCATCAAGAGAATGGAAGCACCGCTAGAAGTAGTAGTATTCATGAATATTCATTCCATGTCTCAGATGAATCGAGTCTGAGAAAGTGCTTGCAACTGCTTTAAGATCAAAAATATCAAACGTTTACCAAAATAACAAATTTCATTGCAAATGTTGCAAAAAATTTCTGGAAAATCAAGTATTTAGCTTTTTTAATTAGACACTGTGGAAACACATAATGTCTCTTCCATGTCCTATAAATAGCTTGTCTTTCTGATTAAATTATTAATATTGACTAAACAGAGAAGAGGAAGGGGACCAGGCAGTGATTGATAAAGCAAAAATCACAGATGGAATATGTTTATTTAGCTTATTCATGAAGCTGTTTCAACCTGCTGAGATGTTCTTCAAAAATTGCTATCAGTTTAGTGGGAATATGTGTTAAAAGAACTAAATTCAATGACTGCATTGAAAAATAGGAAGGTTTGCTTGGATTTCTTGGTTAGCTAATTTTTTGGTTTTTTTTTTTTTTTTAAGGAAACATAGGGTTTGTGGCATACGGAATGGTGGCCTAGAACTGTCAGATCATGAATTTTCAGTTTAAACTTCATAGAATTTATTATTTTTTGGATTTAGTTTAACTAGAATTATTTGCTGCTTAGTATAAAGGCAGCAGCTTATACACAGATTGGGAGAAATAGAATAACTTTTCAAAGCATTGACTCTAAAATTCTGTAACCAATATATTCAGTTGCATAGCTCCCATTAAAATAAAGATTACGTTTCATAAATATGTTATTACATGGCTAAGACCAATAGTCCCCAAGAACTGATACTCTGATTCAGGACAGAATATAAGTTTATATCTAGGTTATATGATTTAGGGTTTTGTGGATTGGCTCTTGTACTGTTGAAATGAGTTACCTTTTTTTGGCTTCATTACAAATAGGTCACAGATTTTCCTCAGTTAAATTATTAAACATGGATACTTGTCATGCACAAGGTTGGATTTTCTGTGGAAAAAGAAACTTGTTATTAATAATTTCATAGAATATTGGAAACAAATGTGTCCAAGACTGAAGTGTGTGTGAAATATTTTGCTTTTGACATCTTGGAATTACACTCACTGTAAGTATTTTAAAATCTGGGAGCAAAAAATAAGAACTCTCACCTCTCGGAGCTTGTCAGTACTGCACTAGAGCTTTGCTGGAGTGAGCAATTTACCATGAGTTAGGGATTACAATGGAAATATATTGGTGGCAATACATGTAATATATATAAGCAGCCATTAGACTCTCTTCTGAAGTTTCCTTATAGAAACTTTTGTATTTGACAAGAAATAAGAAGCAGCTTGAAAGAAAAGATTAAAAAAAATCTTTATTTTGTTTGCTTTCAAGGTTTTAATTCTTTTTATATTTTTTTTTAGCAATTTTAAACTATTACTTCATAATTGTAAAATGCTTTCTAGAATTACTCCACATTTGCAATTCTTGGAAAGTACAAGCATTCACAATTTCTACACGCTATGGCCAAATTTACTGTCCCTTTTTTACTTCTTGCTTTGTAATGAATACATATAAGTCATGATCTTTTTTTCCCCAGGACTTCAAAGCTGAAACTACAAAGTTCGTTTGTATCAGTATCAGCATTTGGAGTCTGTTTATGTGATATCGGCCAACTCTGTGGAGAAGTCTTCCTTTTAGCTGACATAAATCAACCATACAGATGTTGTCTGTTTTCAGTACTTTAATTTTGTACCTATTTTAGAGATACGTCTAAAGGCAAAACCCATACTTAGGCTTTTCCTGTGCAGCATTGCAATTTCTTGCATATTTCTCAGAGTTTAAAGAGAAAAAAAATGTTCTTATTTTGATTCTAAACTTACCTACAGTATACACTGCATGTAATGGGGCTGTGAACTTTTTTCTTTTTCTTTTTAATTTCATGGCTTCATTTTAATAAATGACAGATACTGCTTTCTTTTTACCCAGATTTTCCTCTACTTGAGAGAAAAAAAAAGTCAACAGAATTTCCTTCTTTTTCATGTCTTCAAAGTCACTGGAAATCTTTCTAAGAGTGGGAGGCAATAATTTTAGAGATTGCTTGAAGTTTCCAGAAAATTAAACCAAGTAGGTAGGAGCAGGAAATTATGGAAACTAAAACACTGCTAGAGAATGTCTGATGTCTTGCAACATGACCTTGTTCTTTGTGCATCTTGGATGCAGTTTTGTAGGAACAGAGTTGAATCCTGCTGCCACAGGTGAGAGGAATCGGTCATCTCTATAATGAACAGATGCATGAGAGAGGAGCATTTGCCACACAGGCTGCTGTGCTGGTGGTTTGTTGGTTGTTCAGCCTGTCCCTGAGCTGTATGTGTTGTTCCTCTTGGAGTTGTTCATGTTTCAGCTGCTGTGCTTGTGCTGCTGCCAGGTAGCTTTGCTCTTGACTTTCATTTAGTAAAATGTGAGAGCAAGATGATTTTGACTGTAACAGCCAAGGTCTTCTATATTTCCTGGTGATCAACATTGGTTTTGACACAGCTGGCTTGTATCTGTGACTGGTCTATGCTGCAGAGCTGAGGGAGGAGAGGGAGGAATTCAGCCTTGCTATCTTTAGCCATCCACAAACTTGCTGACTCTGGTGCTTCTATATTAAGTGCAAAGAGAGGGAGAGAGACACTTCTAGTCCCATGCTAAGATAAGAGGAATGAATCACCTTTCAGCATGCCAGCCTGATGCACAGTCAGCACTATGTTGGAATACTTGCTGTTTAGCTGCTGAATGAATTAAGTTTTGTAGGATGATTCTTGTAAAAAAGGCCATGTCTGCTGAAGTACTTAGTAAAGTTGGCCTGCCAGCCAGCTTTGATTTAATTTTATTTTCCAAGCAATTGTTTATATTGAAGGGGAGTGAAAACAGCATCAAAAAGTACAAATAAATATTGGCATACATTTACCATCAGGTGACTTAAATGTGTACCCCCTCATCTTTCATGGCTTGGTACATAAACAAAAAAGGCAGAATAATAAGTAGGAAAGTTAACCATTAGCTATTATCAATACTTGCTGAGGAATAGTTGGTATTTCACCTGTTTGGTGGCTTTCTTGTGGTGCTGGTGAAGCCAGTGTTTTAACTCAGTCATTTGTATTTGATACAGCCTTTGAATAAACTCATCTATCATGACTATTCATGTTTGAGCAGCAGTTCCCCAGCTGTGCTTAGACTGTGGCACTGAACATGTCAGGAGACGACTAGTACCACTTTGCACAGACAAGCCTAGGAAAAAAAGTTTCCCCGGGGTTGTTAATATCCTTGTCAACTCAAGTCAACAGACGTCTTATGATAAAGTGGGGGCAGGGGGTGGGGAAGGTAAATGTGCTGTACGAGCTAATATAACTTCAAGCTGCATGAAGTCCCTGTGCTTTCTAAAGCAGAATCAGTGTTTCAGGAGGATTGCAGATAGTCCTGTGGTGATGGAGGATGAGAGGGATGTGCATCTGACCAGGTATAAAGGGTTTAGCAGATCAAATGCTTTGCTTCTGTCAAACAAAACCCCCCAAAAAAAGGCTTTTAATTAATGAACTACTTAATGAAGAAGCTCAGAGAACAGAAACATTAGCATTGAACGTCTGCCCCCTCGCAAGGGGTTTTGAGTCTGTGTGTGTTTTTGCTTTATCTCTGCAGAACAGACACGGTTCTCTCATAGGGAAAACTCTGGAGATGAGTACTGACTACATTAAAATGTCATCTCACAAGCAGGGGTTTTAAAATGGGATTTTAACAGAGTATTTCCCAGGCAAGCCATGAATAGTAATCAGAAATATAATGTGAAAGGGGACCACCTTGCTTAAATGATATCGCTTTCATTAGCCAACCTTTGAACATACTAGTTACAGATAAAGTGAAGTTACATGTAGCATTCATAAGCTTGTTTTCCTACTGGGTCATTTTGATTTTTCTGCTACAGATTCATACTTAATATGAAGGTTTCAGAATCACTCCAGGTTTAGATGATTAAACATTCTTGTGGGGAAAATAGATATTATTTTAATTTTAAGGGTAGTGCATCTTACTGGCATTAAAATATAAAAATCAAATTATTATGAAGGTGATAAAAGTGACATCAAGGTAAATAAACCTGGATCTTCAGTCAAATATGTATATATTTAAACAGTGTGTATCTCAGTGAATGCCACTCTTTCCACATATTTCTGGTATTTTTTTTCTTTCGTCTTTTTCCTTTTAAAAAATGTATTAGTATTTCATTATTTATTAAATATAGCCTCACTGGCAGCCTTCCATTTTATTTGTTTCATTTCCTGTCTGTGAAAAGATGGTGGTGCATCTGTATCTTCCTAGGGCATTGTATCTGTCCTAGGGATAAATTAACTGGAAAGTGTGATCTATACTAAAACACAGAAGCTATACAGATACTGAGGTAACACATAATTGGGTATACGTTATATCATGGTACGTGGCAGTGGACCTCTTACTGGTAGTGTCCATATATAGAGACCTCTGCAGAAGCTGAAAAAGCAAACTTCACCTATGCTGCACCATTTTCAAACCACTGTCTATGGAGGCACATATTTCTTCCTGTGCTATTCTATGCACCCTATGCCCTTGATTTATTTGAAGCATTTGTACTGTACTATGCATGTTGCTAGTGATGTGGAAGAGTGATAATCGAGGGAAGGAAGAGAAGCATTATGTTGCATTACTGTACATTGTATTGCATTACAAGTGCATTGTGCTGAGCAGAGGCAAATGTACTTAGCTATCATTGCAAAGATATTTCCTGTGCCAAAGTTTTCAAGTGAAAATCTGAAACTGTGATTTGAATTTATCTGTCAGTAGCCCTCTTCTATAGTATTCTTTTTTGTTTTTCTTCTAGATTGGCTTTCTCTTTAGGATTTGTGGGGTTTTTTTTAGACTGGAATATTTGATCCATTACCACCTTTTCATATGTGTATCTATGACAAAATGATCAACCTTTATTTCCAAAATGCACCCTATCTGGGACTATTTAGGTGAGACCACAATCAGTAAAGGTGTTCCCAGAATTCAAATCTGAATTTGGCCTCAGATAGCAAAACATCCCCAGAATAAAATTCCCTAGAGTTTACAACATATGCTAATATATTCGTACTCTTTTGAATGGCAAGCCTTATTTCTGTCTTTGGGCTGAAGAGTCTTAAACCAATAATGTGGCTAGGGGATTATTGCTAGTTGGAAAAAAAGTATGAGCTATAGTTACACAGGTGACTGAGAACTATGAAATCTAGAGAAAAAAAACTCAATACAATTATCATTTAGGAACAAAAGGGGGCAAGAAATAAAAAAGTCCTAAGCAGTATTCATGTATTCCATGAATAATGCCATGCATTCTGCTGGCTCCTTAAGGATTTTCCATATTCCTCTTGTCCTATTGCATTCTTCTCATATGGGTGAGTTGCTTAGAAGTTGCCTGAAACTAGCAGTTTTGATTTACTGATTTTGCCAGATGTCAGACAGCTGCAAATCTGGCTCAAGTTACCTTTCTCTGAATGTACCTTTGGGTGACTACGGCTTCTGTGGACCTCAGAGCAATTCAGACCTGCATCTTCTGTAAAGGGCTATAAAATGGAAATATTAATTCTTATTTTCTGCTAGTGCAAGCAAGACCTAACTCCATTGAATTAAGTGAACTAACACTTCACTGAAACTGCAAACGAAGTGAGAACCAATAGCAGCAGTTTAGTAACAATGTAGGTAATGGATAATTCAAAGTATGACAGAGGGTGAATTCCAATTGCACTGTTCCAAGAAAATAATAACCTTTTATGATAAATGCTCAAAGAAGCCACAGCAAGAGAACAGTTGCTTGCATGTCTGCTTAGATATTAAGATCTGCTATTGAAAGTGTAAACATTGTCTGTCTGTGGATATAGTGCAGTTTGCATAATTGAAACACCAGAGGAGACAAATTTGGTTTTCAGGAATTGTCAATGATACAGAGTGTTCAACCCTTAATGTTCAAAAACTCCTGAAATTGGCTTAAAAATGAGACTTGATAAATAATCACTGTTTCCTTACATTTGCCTTCTGAGCCATTAGATTTGGGTCACATATTGTTTTCTGTTTTATAATCCCTGGACTCTGGTCCTTGCAGCTTGAAAATACCTGTTATTGTCTGCCTGACAATGAAACTGCGAGAGCTAGCAATAACCTATAAGTGACACTGAGTCTTAAAAAGACAGAATCGAATTTTATAGCTTGTCAAACAAAACTGTCATTCAAATCAATGGGACTTCAGCAAAGCAGATGATTAAAAAGGGTGAAAAAAATCTTTGATGGCTGGAAGCTAAAACTGATGCTTAGATACAAGGAGAAATTTTGGTTAGCTTTCAGCTGCAGCCTGTCTCCTGTCTAATCTAGTAGCTGCAATTCATTAGGATAACCTCCAAGAGGATTAGTCTGTATAAGCCTGTACAATGGGCAGGAGTGGTACTTGGTGCAGTGTTGCTGCCTGCCAACAAAGGCAGAGTGATTGCTGCTGGGGTGGGTTTCCAGGGCAGCCCCGGTGCTGGCGTTGCCATCCTGGCATGGAGCAGATTGGGCTTGTTTTTGTCTTCATGGTGGCTGCATGCTGCCAGTGTCACTCCAGGATGAAAAGCCTATTGGGACCGCCACAGAACGTGGTGGCAGAATAAATGGGTGGGAGGCACAATGTGTCCCCCTGCACCTGCTCCCTCCTCTCACATCCCAGCTCTGCTGACGACTGGTATCTCTTCTTGTTCTTCTGTTCCCTAGGCTCTTTTTTACCCCCTCAGTTTTCTTTTAAATCTGACTTAATCCTTCCAGCACTTGCCCCAGCTTTTGGAAACTTGTGATAAAAAGGAGTGAAAAAACAGCTTCCTAACTGTAGCAAAACCCAGTGCAGGCACAGAACAGGCTACGGGTAATTAACCAGGAGCTGCTGGGCAAGCACTTGGCAGGTGGCTGAGAATCCTGTGTGAGTGCGCACACCACGTCCCGTGCAAACTGTGTGGAAAGCACAAGAATGTGCATTTGCAGTGATAATCTGTTTGCAGGTTCTGGACTAGATCTTTTGCTCCCTGGACATGCAGGTGTATGTCTCCTGGTGTGGTTCTAATTCAGACCTAATCCCTTTAACTGTTTGAAGGCACTGCATTTCATTCTCCCCAAGTCTCTTCCAAACTCCTCTTTTAGGTGAATGTATCCTCACTGCATTTCTGAATAGCATTTCTGTTGTTTTGTTGTGTCAGAAATGGACTGTTATGTTTGATGTAGTAGCTGACCCAAAGTCACAGCAAGCTTGAGGCTAGCACGTGGTTTATCTCTAACCGTGTTACTTTTGTCCTGTTTCTGGTGTACAGGGTAGCAGAGGGCACTGCAGATGCAAGGCTCCTTGGGTAGCTCCTGTACATGCAGCAGAGTATTCCTGGATTTAGTGGAGCCTAATCAACTGAGCCAGCTGTTGCTCCATTTAGGTCCCCACCAAGAGGCAGAGGACAGAAACATGGGTTGACTACTGGGATAGGTGGCAATACATTTTCAAAACAGAGTAAAATGCAGGATGTGGTGGCATTTCTCTATCAGTGTCAGCTGGAAAGCAGCTACGACTGTAAGGAGGACCGAGCATTTTGAAGGGCAGCTAAGGACATGGTTATGGGTATTAGTTGAGACTTCATAAAAAACTAAGAAATTGAGCAGAAGGGGACTCTGATAAGCTTGCATGGGCATCATGGCCAGTCTGCTGCAGGGATGAGGAGGAAATAAATGCTGGGAGGGGAAAAATGGGCAAGAAGGAGCTGACAAACTGTGGGAACAAATTTGAGATGCAGGTTTTTGCGAACAAGTGGACTGGTGGTTTAAATCTATCCAAGATGATCAGATGTAAAGTCTCACCACAAACATTAAGAACAGTTCCAAAACTGAGTCCTTGGTATGTCAGAAGGAACTGTTGGTTTCATGTGGAATAAGTAAGTATCTGACTAATTCTCTGTTTCTTCCGTTGTTATCTATTTTGGCATCAATAGTAGTAAAGCACAAGAAGAAAAGTTTTTGATCAAGTCACTGGTCTAATTATTGTATTGCGAGCTTAAGTATGAGGGGTAGTGCTGGCTGCATACAGTTGCAAAAGTTCAGTGCACAAAGAGAACCATACACTAAGAGGTAGATGCCTGACAAACGTGTAACTTTTCCTGTCTTCTGCAGCACTGTGTAAATTATGTATATCAGCACATTATTCCTTGCAAAATATTCCTGTCAAGAGATTGCTCTTTGTAAATCACCAGAGAAGGTGAGAAACAGATGCTTGTGTTGCTCAGACAGGCTGCTCAGGTCCCACTTAAGAGAAAATTCTCTGAGCCATTTGGAAAGTTTCAGGTTGCTTTGCACCTTGTGCAATAAAGACATAGTATTTTGGGTGTGGTTCACCCTTGTATAAAATCATCACCTTTCTAATTTCATCCTTGTAGGAATCTGGTGCTAGGGTCTGTGTGCTACAGCTACGCCTTCAACTTGCTTCTGGCAGGGGTCCCTGGCGCTACTCATGGAAGATTCCTTCCATGCACTGCTGCCCTTTTACTCCTCTGGAGGAGGAGGTGTTTGCAGAAACAAGCTCTCCTTCCCTCTAGTCCAACCTTTCCTTAGTTGTCAGGACTGTAAAATCCATAAACAAAACATTGCCTGCTGATTTCAAACCTGCTATGTGCAGCACACCAGCAGGCACCCTTAATGCAAGATGTTTTAGCTCCAGCTGATAATTCTGCTCCATTGATTTTTACACTTGATATGGGGAGAAGCACTGGCTGCACTACATATATAGTCTAGCTTCATATCAAGAGCAGGGAGAGAGCTGGTGCAGAACAGCAGTGGCCATTGTGCCTCATGCTTTGATACCTTTAATAATAATAAATTAATTTTCAGGAAAGAAAACAAACCTGGTAGGGTCCTGTTAGAGGGTTTTATGTGGCCTTATAAGGCAGTGTAAATGCTGCCTGAATTCTTCCAGTCTGTCTCTTTCCAGCTCTTCCCCTGAGCTCTAGTAGTAATTATCTGTTTGGGGTGCCTGTGATATTCATAACACAAAAGCACATCACTTTAACTACAGCAGAGCTCCCCCAGCTCCCAGTGGGATGAAGCCCAGGGCCCAAGTGCCTCGACCACTGTCACAAGGTTGGTCATCCAAGAACAATTGATTTCTAAATGTGCCTGAACCTTGGGTGACCTGAAATCTAGCAGCAAGTATTACAAGCTGGGACATCTGGTGGACAATAAAACTTTCTTTTTTTATTTGTTTTTGCATGAAGCAGCTGTACTTGAGCAGATGACCAGGGGCTGTGCAATCAAAGTGTGAATAGCTGAATTAGCAAATTATATTAGGCTTCTTAGGCACTTATTTGAATGCTGCATGCTCTTTTTTAATTTTGCTTTATTAACATCTACCAAAACCACAGCAGTGTTGGCGTTATGGTTATTAGTGACTTATTTGCTTCATTAAAAATTACAGCACGTTTTACATTCACCATCTGGGACAGCTTCTCCCATGTTTATGGCTAAAATGTAACTTCAAGCCAGGCCTAATAGTCTAAAATAAAAGATTTTATAGATAAAACTCTTTCTTCAGATGCCAGTGTTACCTCTTTTCTCTGGTGTGCAAACAGAATGCTATTTTGCCCCATCACTGTGGTACAGCTTAGTGCTAGGATACAGACAAATATTTCTGCTTTCAATAAAAGATGTTGTTGAATGTAATGAAAAGGTCGATCGTGCTATTACTTGGAAAGCTGCAGCTTATGGAGTATGGCTGGGGTGGGAATTAGGCTGCTCAGAGGAACTTCAGACTAAAGGACCTTCTGGGTCACTGAGTCTAAACCCCTGTTATTGCAAGTAACTAGCTTGGATAATCCCCTTCCAAAGGGCTGGAACAGGAATGAGCAGTGCAAGAGAAATGCAAATGTGTTGAAAGGCAGCACATATGAGCACAGCTCTGAACTTGAGCAAATGTGCCCCTAGTTTCCAGATTTGAGTTGCCTTGTTCCTTAGCATTTCAAAGCATGGGAAGAGTATGTTCAAGTATGTCTTTGCTTAACTGAATATACATAACTTTTAATTTTTCTTCCCTTTTCCTGATTTTCTTTACTGTTGAGTAATGAGGATGGGAAACCCACTTTCTTATTTTCTCAGGCTGGGAATGTGGAAAGGTTGTGTGCTGAGAGGGCAAAGTGAGGGAGGAGAGGAGCATGTGATATACTAATACTAAGAACGTGTGCTTTCCCCACTGTTTTGGGTCTGAAAAAAGTCAGCTCAAAATTAAAAACTTTTTTTAATGTTATCCCTTAGAATACGCAGACTTCTCCCTCATCTCATTTGGTTTTTAGGTGTGTATCTTATGGTTTTTTAGGTATCTCATATGACAGAAAATGACAGTAACCTGGGCATTACAGGAAGTCCTTCCCCTTCTATGTTTGTGATTTCATACTGACACCTCATCATGACAAATATTTGCAGATCTTTGGATTTCAGCATAATCCTAGAAATGCAGTTATGTGAGTAGACCTTTCTGCCTTTGCTCCTACAACTCTCTCCTGGGTACAGTGTGAAGTCCACATTTACCTCTTTTCTTCTATAAAGCTGCTGTGTCTAACGAATGGGTATTTTTTCCTATTTCCTGTTTTTTCCTTGCATCTCCCAATTAACACTTTTCAATTAATTGTTTACATATGGAGTTGCATAGAACTACTTTAGAAGGGAGAAAAGTATGAGTATGAATGATTAATAATAATCTGACCAAAATTCCTGAAGCTTTTCACCTTGAAGCAGGCTTCTTATCTTGCCACCCTTGAAAATTTACAGACAGGTAAATAATGGATAATTAAGAATGAAGTGTGTAAAATACATATCATATTAATTGTGCTGCATAAATTCAAATGGGGAGCCGGTTTCAAATGGATGTCTAACTTTGTAGACACACATGATCTCCACTTCTCCTGTCTTTAGACTGTTAAAAATGAATCTTAAGTTCCTAATATGACCACAGGGCACTACCAGTTTTCTTTTCTTACTAAGTTTGTATTTACAGTTTTTGTCTTGAAGGTTTTTCTGCTTGTCACCTATCAGTTTCTCATGGTCCTCTTTAGCACTCTGTTTTAGAGTCTTTTTTCTTTATCCCTTCCTTTTTCTTTTTATCTCTACCAACCCGCAGCCTTTTTTACTTCTCAAACAGTAACTGGAATTAGAGCATAAAAAGTCACCATCCTTGTTTTCCTATTTCTCTCTGTTTTTGACAGGTATTTTAAATCAGTAGACTAGGCAAATGAGGTTGCCTGTTTGTGTGTCGAGTATGTTTACGGGTGGATTTTTTTTTTCTATTTCTCATATCATGTAAGCCTGAGTGCTAACAATGCATGTTTGAGCTGCTCAGGGAGTCTAAATCCTCTAATGAATAGTGAAAATCAGATGAAGAAGAGTTGTTACTACAAAGTCATCATTAAAATCCTAGTTAACATTTGATTTTTGATGTGCTGGTTCTGAATAATGCAGACCAGGTGTGTGAAGACAAATGAAATTTTGTTTGTGTGTGACTTGTAGCACTACAATTTGCTAGAGACCATCAAACATTTAACTAATTAAAATAATCTTATTTTTGCTTCTGCACCTTGGAGCTCTAATTGCAAACATAATGCAAGGGCTTATAACTACTAAGTGAAAGTTAAAGCTTAACGTTGTTCACCTGATTTAATTGTGACAGTCAATGCATAGATGCAGTTACAGGAAGAGCTGAATGCTAAATTGAGTAAAGGCTCAGGAGGGATATAACATAGATGTTCTTGCATTATGGAAACACAGATCTAACATGCTGCACTATCTTCTGCATTGTTTAAAGCAATACTGTTAAGCATATAAATTTTAAAGGTCTTTCTTCCCCTGGCCTGGCCAAATTGTCAGTCTGATGTCTCATAATTTAAACCTCTGGCCTCAGTCAGCTACAAATGAATTTTTTCTGACTGCAGTTGGGTTATGCCACATGTTAGTGCACAGACAAGATGGACAGTTCCTGTATAATCTCTGTGTTAGAGGACTTATTCAAAATATGGAAAACACAAGGTCACAAACATGAGTAAAGTTACTTTCAAAGTAAGGTAGTTCAGCGTGTCTGGTTCATCCTATTCTTGTCATTTACAGAAAAAATGCAAAGGTACCTCCCATTTAGACAAATTTGAGTGATTTAAAAATAAAAAAAGACCAACAAAAAACCAAATCCACAACAAAACACCAATAATGAACTAACATAAAAACTGAAGATCTCATAGTGACTTGGCAACATCATCTTCCAGTTCCCTTGGGACCTGTGGATGTATCTCAACAGGTCATATGAAAGTAAATCTGTGGGGGATAGGCATATTATAGTTCTTTATATCCACTTTTTGTATTATAGAATGCACTGACTAATATATGCTGGTTTTATTCAAACAGTGTACTATTTACTGGTTGTGCTCCAAAGCCCTGAAATTCCATCTTTATGTGAGCACTGATTTTAGAGCTAAGGGAGAAGCAGGGAGGAATGGCTATACAGAAGGAAATCATAGGATCATAGAATAGTTGGGATTAGAAAGGACCTTAAGATCATCTAGTTCCAACCCCCCTGCCATAAGCAGGGACACCTCACACTAAACCATGTCACCCGAGGCTCTGTCCAACCTGGCCGTGAACACTGCCAGGGATGAAACATTTACAACTTCCCTGGGCAACCCGTTCCAGTGCCTCATCACCCTCACAGGAAAGAATTTCTTCCTTATATCCAATCTAAACCTCTCCTGTTTAAGTTTTAAACCATTACCCCTTGTCCTGTCACTACAGTCCCTAATGTTCATCCCCAGCATCCCTATAGGCCCCCTTCAGATACTGGAAGGCTGCTAGGAGGTCTCCACACAGCCTTCTCTTCCCCAGGCTAAACGGTCCCAACTTTCTCAGCCTGTCTTTTTATGGAAGATGCTCCAGTCCCCCGAGCATCCTCGTGGCCCTCCTCTGGACTTGTTCCAACAGCTCCATGTCCTTTTTATGTTGAGGACACCAGAACTGCACACAATGCTCCAGGTGAGGTCTCACGAGAGCAGAGTAGAGGGGCAGGGTCACCTCCTTCGACCTTCTGGTCACGCTCCTTTTGATGCAGCCCAGGATATGATTGGCTTTCTGGGCTGCAAGCGCACACTACAGTCTGCTCATGTTCATTTTCTCATTGACCACCACCCCCAAGTCCTTCTCCGCAGGGCTGCTCTGAATCTCCTCTTTGCCCAACCTGTAGCTGTGCCTGGGATTGCTCTGACCCAGGTGGAGGACCTTGCACTTGGCATGGTTAAACCTCATGAGGTTGGCATCAGCCCACCTCACAAGTGTGTCAAGGTCCCTCTGGATGGCATTCCTTCCCTCCAGGGTATCCACTGAACCACACAGCTTGGTGTCATTGGCAAACTTGCTGAGGGCGCACTCAATCCCACTGTCCATGTCAGTGACAAAGATGTTGAACAAGACCAGTCCCAACACCGATCCCTGAGGGACACCACTCGTCACTGGCTTCCAGCCTGACACTAAGCCATTGACCACAAATTTTCATCTGGATCTACCCCCTTATTCTTTAAGTTTGCTGTAGAATAGGAGCCAAGAGTTTTCAAGTTCCTCCTGTGCCTGCCAGAATTGTGATCTCTGATAAATTGCTGCTTAACCCTTCTCTTGTCCTCCCTTCCTTTTTGTTTCCTTTATTTGGATTGTGAATTATTTGGTAAAGAGATGTCGCATATTTGTTTCAGATTTCATAATCATACAGAGGCAAAGTTTGCCCTGTGTCAAAGATGACTGCTGGGTGTACTGTACTTCTTCGTATATGTAAAAAGTAATTACATCTTATTCCTGCCATGGCCTGCTGGCACACTCCTTCAACGGTGCTGGTTTCTTCCTCTTAAAATCTCCAATATTATTCTGTAAATGCCAGGTTTTAAGAAGCCTATTTTAGCTGATATATAAGCTTATTTTCTTTTCTGAGTGTTCTGTCATTAAGCAGGTTAAGAAAGGAATTAAGAGCTTCTTCTGAATTCCCAATGCTGAAGAGCCTTGTAAGAAGCTCATATTTTTTACAAAAGAAAACAAACCAACTGCCAGTGCCTTGAGATTCTTAACCTACTTCTTTCAGCAATTTTTAGTAACATTCTGAATTCAAATGTAAAAGCACCAAGGCACAGGGTCTCTCTATCAAGGAAGACCTTCAGAGAACGATTGCTCAGTTTTCAGAAGTTCAACGGACTCCGGGAAACTGCAGCCTGCAGTAATGCCTGAGGTGAAATTTTGGTTCAAGTCAAGTCAATGGGGATTTTGCAACAAAGATAGAACAATTAAAAATCACTGTCATCCTTACACAGATTTTTTACTTGAAGTGGTATTAGACACACCAACAGAATGTATGGTCTGGTGCATGGGGAAAACATATTTGCCTATTACATAGACATATTTTTCCTCTGCCCTCTCCTCATCTTATCATCTATTTGTCTATTTCTGCACAACAGTGTTTCTCAGTGCTTTCATGGAAAAAATATGAATTTCTTATATGAAGAGATAGGCTATATAAATAACTTTTTTCTTGCTATGTTTTTGAAAGGATTATGCTCTCCTTTGTACACTGTTATCACTGAGTAAGAGAAGAAAGACATATTTAGCCAGCATTTTATGCATGACAAATGGTTCCATAGCTAACAGTGGTCTAGAGACCAGTTCTTTTCCTTAACAGACAGCACCCCCTCCCCCCCTTCCTTCTTTTCTCCCACATTTTAGCCTTTGCTGTAGGGCCTTTGAGATTAGAAAGGGGAAAATAAATTGTGAGGTTCTTTACCATTATTGAAAAACATAATTTTGGAAAGCTTTATGGTATCTACCAGCAGCTGTTAATGAGGCTTTATTAACCTCAGACTATACAGCATGAAATATTATGGTATAAATAAATGTGGTGCCAGGGCAAGCTGCCTAATAAATGGCATGATAGAGGGGATTGTGTGCCTAGGGGGTTATGACATAGAGCCTTTCCCCTCTAAGTCACCATTTTAAATTCACCATAGGTTGTCAGTGACTGAAAGCTATTATTATCCAATGGCTCTTAAACAGGCTATGTGAAATAAATTGGAGGTCTCCGTTCATTTCCTTAGGGAAAGAGGTCTATGTTCCAGCTGACAGTAATTGTCATCTAGGTTCAAGGCTCAGCACAGGAACTGCACTTTGAAAGGATGTGGCTACTGAATGGCTCTTTTGCCTTGTACACCCTGTCGCCTCGTTTGGGGCTATAGAGCATTGCCATGCTGTGGGGTGAAAGTTAATACTGTGGGCTCTTGCAGAGGCTCATACTTTGGATAAGCAAAAAGCTTTGTTTCAGACCATTACCAATAATATCCTCTAAAGGCTTCTTTCCATACCCTGCTCTGACAAATTAATGCCATATTTAGTAGTACTCTTGATACAAATAAATGAGACAACTTACGGAAATAGGTATAGCTATGGTGAATATAATGAAGAATGAGTTCCTTTATAATTACTAAATTCATTTATAAAGAATAATGATTTATTATAAAGTCTTGCTTGGTAGTGAGGAAGAAGATAGGTGGTTTGTAAGCCTATTTCTAATTTTTAAGTGGATTCTCATTGTCTAATCTAATTAAATGGCATGCTATTAGTTTTTAATAACCTGGGAAAATGAAATTACAATTGTATAAACCATTGACTAATGATTTTTTCAACAGCCCCACCCCAAGAGACTTAAATATATAAACCTATAAGAAAAGTGTTTCAATTAAAAAAGGAAGAAAACAGCCAGGCAGACTCATGAATGGACTGCCTACTCAACAAGTTAGAAGTAAAATTAAAATATTAGAAAGAAAAGGGAATGTCTACCCCCAGACACTGTGGTTTCTTCCTTTTCAATTATATTTACCTTTGTAATTTCATCTTCATTTTTTTGTTTTCAAGTAGTCTATTGGCACATGTAAGTATAAAGATAAAGTGGGTTTGCTAATGTCTTCCTCTGGAAGAAAAGTAACAGGAAGAAAGTATAAAACTTTTTGGTTTACATTTCACTGAGTATGTAGATTTTAAAATTTTAAATTTACAATTTTTCCAATTTGCCTCTGGAGCTTGGTTATATTTTTTTTTTTTTTTTAATGAGGAATAAAGTTTTATTAAAAATGTTAAGTACCAGAAATTTGTAGATCACTTGTACCAGTAAAAAAGCCCTAAGCAGTAAAAGATATGCAGAATTGTTAATGAAAGTTGCATATACCACTCTGGGAAGTAGAAGCATAAATAATCAGATAAGGTGCTATGATACCAAGTGCTAGTGTCAGGACTGGGGTATAGTCCTAGTGTCAATTAATTTCAAAATAGAACAGTGGACAGTTATTAGATAAAAAAAACCCAATCTCCTCAAATTAAAAGTAAGCACAAATCCCTCCAAATATCCTCCTTCCTTACTTGGACAGGAATTAAACTGCTTGTGTTCTTTTATCTATTTATTTATTTCTTCCCCTCTCTCCTTTGAGATCAAGACTATAGACCTGAACAGGAGACCTCAGCTGGGACTTAATTAGAGGAGTTTGGACTGGGAAATGACAGTCTCAATACTATTATGCTGCTATGCCACAGCCTTTACTTCTATTTCTGCTGAATATAATTAATAACCTGCACCTAGTCTCAATAGTGGTAGTAACTCTAGCGCGGAGACATTATTGCTTCGTGGCCCAAGGAGAATGCTTGTGCATTTCTGGGCTTAGTGTCATCCATCAGGCAGATTGGCCTTGTCTGTATGAAGGGGCATTATGCAGTCAGTTAAGGCAGTTGTTTCCATACATCTTGTGTGAAAGCAATCATTTTTCAGAAATATATTAGATGCATGGACTCTTTTTTCAGTGTTCTGTGGCTCTTTCTCTCTTGCCATGCATTAACCAGTCTACCATTATGGCATTCTTAGTTTCTGCAGAGGCCATGGGGAATCTCTTATTATGTCTCATAGGATACATTTTCTTCATCAGGGACACAAAAGGCAGAATATTGGCTTCCTGATGTGGAGCAGCAGCAGCTGCAGAGCACCTGCCAACCCACAGTAAATGGCAGTGTGGTATGGTCTAAATACTAACAAAAGAGCACTCTCTGGAAGCCACTTCAACTTCCTCACTGGTAAATTATCCATGAGGTTCTGTGCTTCATTCCCTGATTTGTCACTCACCAGAGAAAGAGGGAGGGTGTGTCTGTAACCTTCTTTGATTTCCCCAGATACACTGGCAGTAGCTGACTAACTAGCTAACTAACTAGTAGTTGAAGCAAGGAGGGACTGCTTAGTAGGCTAGCAGTTGTTTGTGGTTGGTTGGTTGGTTGGTTGGGTTTTTGCCAGTTCCAGGCAAAGAGGTGACAAGTCTCTGCCTTTGGAAAGCTCTATAGCGGCAACTAAGGTTGGGAGCCACTGCTGCAGGTGTGAGGAGGCCTGGCAGAAGACTAGAATCTTTCATTAGCAGATTGTGTCTGTGTGTGTTTGAGGAAACTGAAACCAATTCCTAGTGTACAATGGGTGAGCTGGTGTGGCCTGAGGGAGAACAGGAGTTTTTTCAGCTTTGAAGACTATAGTTGATGTAAAAAGAGCTGGGCTGGAGAAGTAATGGGTGAATACTCAGCACATATCTGCCAACAATGGAGCAATGTATGGAACGTGTTTAGAAGAGAAAAGGAAAAAACTCTCTTCATTTAGCTTGACTGCATTTTGTTCCCCACTGTCTGATTTCACAGGCAGGATGCAGGATTAGTATGTAACCAGAGATTTTTCTGGCTAAAATAAAGTACAGTTGTGGATAACCATCTTGACCCAGCTATACTCACAGCCCAGATTTGAATGAACGGTGAAAGGAAGATAGATGCACACGCATGTGCGAAGTAAAAACTGTGACAGTGTTTCTGTCCTCCCATTTTAATAAAGAAAGCACTGCTGGCTCACACTGTTAGATGCAAGTTCATAAATTGTGCATGAAATTACAGCATTTGTATGCAAAGTTTTGAGAATGTCGTGGACATATGGCTGGAATAACTGCCAAGATACCCTGGTGATAAGCACAATGTGTGTGGCTAGACAAGCTGATTGAAATTTGGAGGCAAACTAGTATATTACATTTCTTTCAACTTCAAACATGTATTTCTTCTATGCAGTTGCACCAGAAATGCTGTTTTGTATCAAAAGCTAGTCCTGAAAATATCTAGGATTTTTGGTAGAAATATATGGTCTACATGGAAACCCCCCCAAAAGTCTCATTACTCATGTTAACTAAAACATTTTTCTTCTCTTACAGATTTATTTTTTTTTGTGGTTCTTGAAATACCTTGGAAGTAGGAACAGCCTTTGAACTTTCTCATAATGTAAGGCAATACTTTATTTTTCTGCTCATTTTTCAGGCAGTCTCTGGTGGAGTTACTGAAGAATATGGCTCTTTGCTGTTCAACAGAGCAACGCTGATCAATTCCTAGGGCACATATGCTACATATGCTACTTTAATGCTCTATTACTGTGAACTATTGGAAATTTTACTCAAAACAATTATCATTCTCTTGAAGAAACATGATATAGTACCAACTTGGGTTGCTGTTGCTCCAATTTAATTGAAACAGATAAAATCCACTTTTTTTTTTTAGGGAGGCTGTAGTGTATTCTTCTTCCCCAAACCCCAGACATGATAAAGAACCACAAATGTTGTTTTCAAGGCTAATAGTTAAGAAACCAAAGTACTTTCTCTATCTCTCTGAACTAGAGGTAAGTTGTGGTTTCTGCAGGCCCATACCACAATGCCTGATATGCCCAAGTGTGTGCAAGCCAAGAGAGAGATACTTCCATATAAGTAACCAAATTTGAGACTGTGATGCCCTCATATATTTTTACTCATCAGCCTCTAGAAGGTAACAGCTGATGGAGGTGAGGCAGTATTTATGTTTCTTTGCCACATACACATAAACCATATTAAAAGGTTACTTCCATGTTCTTATATTCAAATGTGCATGTCATACGTTCGCATTGCTTGATCTGATCAAGTTCACTCATATTTAGGTCTAATAGTCAGTTTCTTTGCATGTTCTGCACTGTCTATTCTCTAAATGAATTTTTTTTTAACAGTTATTTGGAATAAACTAAGCTGGAAAATTGCTTTTAGATGAAAGAGGGTAAAGTGGTCTGTAAATTAGTCTTCTACGATCTCTGGTCAAAACAGAATCTCACTGAGTGACTCTGAAGGATAAGCTTTCAGAGACAGTCCATCTGTAATGCCTCATCTACTCCATTAATAATTTTTTTAGAGTATTTACTCATGTGTTCTTCCTTGTATAATCACACAATTGCTTTTAGCCTCCTGTTAAGCTTAACTTAAAGCAGATTGTCAGAAAATGACTGAATTACTATATTTCTTGTCTAGCAGCATTTGGCTAAAACTACATTTGAACCGCTGGGTTTGTACTTCAGTATTGCCCAGGAAAGGGCAAGGTTGTTTTCTCAGCTGAAGAACAGGACTTCAGTCTTGTCAAGACTGCTCAGTCTGATGAATGTTGTTGCAACCAGGCTTTTACATTAATTGTCAGTGCCATATCCAAGCACTTGCATGTTAGGATTGTGGCTATAGTGTTGATCACCTAAGCCAGCATTTACTGCTAACAAGCAGTGTGATAAATATACCTAAGTCATAAATCATAATGAATTCAGATACGAATGACCATAATTGTTGCTCTGCTTCCTTTTCATAGCTTATATTCCTCATGTAGTTTACATCTTACCTTACATTCCTTGTGTATTGCAGGAAAAGCATATCTGCATCAGAATTTGCTGCACCTATATATCCACTCTGCCCAATTATCTACTGAATGGAGTACATGATGGTTTTTTAAGATGGCTTCTCTCTCCCTTTTTTATATAAATAAAGCATAAATTTAGATTAACAAAATTAGCAGGCACAAGATGTGCATGTTCTACAGATTCACATGTCATTAGGAAATCTCTTCAGATTCCAAATATGTGTAGTATTTGTGCAGTGCTGTTGTTACATTATTCACCAGTCATTATTTACTAGTCATATGTTGGACATATGAATGTTGTAAAATTAAAGCTCTTTTGAAGTCATTGGCCATAAACCATTCTTTAGACTTTTTATCTTCTTGATACTAATGGCAAATTAAGCAGATACTCTTCTGGGCATTCTTAGGGCTGATAAAGACTTTTTGTTGCAGTTTGGAAGAAGGTGTAATCATTAGTCAATAAGTGGTTTTTAGGCCATGTTGTTTTTCAGTGCTCAGTTCTTCACCTTGGAGGAAGGACAGATTTTCTGTGCTAAATGAGAATGGAAATACTGTATCAGTTCAGATTAAACCTGTATGTAACACAAAACTGTAGTGTCAGGGACAGCAATTTCAACATAGCAAGCACAAAGCTGCTTGAAAACCTACAAAATAAGCACAGACAGAAATATAGCAAACAACATGAAAAGTTTTACTATTGGAGTCTGTGCAGAGAATGTACCTCTGAGATGTCACTATAATTTGGAAGAACATCACCCCTCATCAACTGCTGCACCAAAATGGTGGGTGTACAGCTCCCCCTGCAGCCCAGCACTTTTTCTTCAAAAGGCATTGGGGTCACAAGAAAGGATGCTTTTGCCTTTTAGTGACTTTGTTCATGACCAGATGTTCTGCACCTTAGCCCTTTTCACCAGTGGGGACTTGTTCTTTCCTGCAATGAACTTGGGGTTGACATTATTGCTCTCAAGTGCATTAGGGATTCTGATCTCAGCTGAGGGTTAGGTTTTAGGGGTTTTTTAGGTTTTCATTTCAGTACTTGTCTCAAGCCAAAGCTGGCTTCCTGCCTGCTGCTTGTTGGAGCTCTTCCCAGGCCACCTCATGTTTTTCATACAGGAGGATATTGGTTAACTTGAAAAATACATAAGAAGATAACTAATGTTCCTCCTCTATCCCCTGTCTTCCTTCACCATGTTGTACCCTCTGGTTAGTTCAGTGCTAATTAAAATAGACAGAAAGGATCCCCCTGGTTTTGCTTTCCATTGAGATGATAAGTTTTGTTTTACCTGTATTTACTTTCTGGCTGCATTCCACTCTTCTAGTTTGTGCTAGGTTTCTCCCCTTATTTCTGAAGCTTGTTTGTTTTGATTTGTACCATTTTCCAGGAGAAGAGCATCTCAGCAGGTAGAGGTCAAAGAAAGGCATGTAAAATTTTAGAATTCAGTTCCCAGTATGGTTGTACAGGGGGTTCAGGGAGCAGCTTGTGGATGGAAAATTGAAAATGGTACTTTGGCTGCTCTGATTTTTGTTTCATCAAGCAATTCACCCTGTTCCTGAAATTACATGTGTAGGAAAACTGTCTTGAATGCTTATTCTTGGGTAGTAAAGGTTTGTCTGTGCAGGCTGTCAGAGGTATAAACTTAAAATATCTTAGGTAAACCAGATTACAGCCCTGTGAAGCCATGCATGTAGCAAAAAAAAAAAAAAAAATGGCCTAATTTCATTTTGCTTAATTTTTTTCTGCAACAAATTAATCTAAACCAAATTTAGGTCATATTTATTCTAGGCTTTTATTGTGGTTCAACTAATCCACTTGAAAGTATAATTCAGATGAATTTTCCTGAGTGTGCCATGTGGATCAGCTGTAATATACAGCACCATGCTGTTGAGTTATTTTCCCTAAGGATATTGAAACATATAGTTATGGTAATAAACAAGAAGTGACTGCATGCAGAAAAAAGATCAGTTAATCAACAGCAGTAGGAACATTGGGTGCAAATCAGAATCAGACAAGGTAGAGGAAGGGTTGTGGTTTTGATGTGCAAATCTTCCAAACTACATCCTTTATCACAACTAGCAAGCCCACCAAACAGACTGATTTTTGACCAGCTATTTGCTTCTGGGAAGGCAGCTCAGCTGAGAGAGGGCTATGAAAGTAAGGGTTTGGGGGCAAATGCTGGCATCTTTGTTGTGATCAAGGGAAATTGCTTTGCACAGGAGAAGTAAATAAAATTTGAAGACTGATCTGGAGTGTGGATTTAGTGTTGGAGATTCCCTGGGGAAGAAAGTATTTTGCAGGGCTCTTAATTGAGTATTTCAGACATCTCTTCATCTCCCCATTCTACCAAGTTTGGATGTGAAAAAAACCTCAGAAACACTGTCTTTTTGAAACACAGTTCTTATTTCAGCTCAAAGTACTGAATATAAATAGGCAGTTTGTAGTTTATACATAACATTACACTATAGTGGGTGTCAAGAGGATGGGGCCTGATTATTTTCAGTGGTGCCCAGCCACAGGATAAGGGACAACAGTCACAAACTGGAAACACAGTAAGTTTCATCTGAATATGAGGAAGAACTTCTCTACTTTGAGGGTGAGAGCACTGGAACAGGCTGCCCAGATAGGTTATGGAGTCTCTGGAGATATTTAAAATCGCATGGACACGATCCTGTGCAGCCTGCTCTAGGTGAACCAGCTTTATCAGGAGGATTGGATTAGGTGATCTTCAGAGGTCCCTTTCAGCCCCAAACATTCCGTGATTCTGAGACTCCCTAACAGGAAAAGAGGAAGGTTTATGGTGCTTTTATATCACAGAAACAGCAGGAGATGTATTGGCACTTAGCCTTAGAAAGGTTACTGATCAGGATATTTTGCCTTGTATGCTTTGTTTATACAAAGTGAACTTTCGCACAGCAATCTATATGATGGATGAAAGACCTTCTTTTTTCTCTCTGGGTACGCAAATTTTGTGTTTCTTTTAGAGCTTTTGCTTTTCTAACAAAAGACAAACAACAGAGGATTAGAAGGTTTCCAAACCCGTTGTGACAGTATCCTTGGACGCTGCCTGCTGCGGAGAGACAGAGGCAATGGAAGACACATCTGACTGTGGGATCTTCTGTTGTAGGTCAGTGTAAGGCCACATGCCTATCACATTTGTTGGACTGAAATTATCTTTAGTTTGCACAATTACTCCAAGTGGGTTTAGAAGTCTACCTCTTAATAACTCATGGCAATAAATAAAACAGAAAAGCAGGAGTTAAGCCTGCTTGCAAAAATTGTGTAGCTGTGGGTACATCTAAGCAGCTGGATGTTAAGCAGAGTATGCTTTCCCTGGAGCCTTAAGCGTAACAATGTAAGAAGACAAGATAAAGCTACATGAATGTATAATGCTAAAAATATCAAGTTAGAGTCCTCGGGCTTTAGGTCAGTTGTTAGATAGCAGTTAGAAAGAAATCCCTTCCCACCCCCCACCCCATATTCTGTACGGATAGGTTCTTATACACATACAGAACAATGTGATGCCATGCTTTTAGTCAGGGCTTATAAATCAAAGTGAATTGCCTTTCTTCAAGCAGGTAAACTATTTTCATTTAAGAATCTACTCAAAGAGGAAGTTATACAGCCCACACTCTGCAATTAAACAGCAAGAAGTGCAACAAAAAAATGAAATGATGTATAGAGGAGTTAGAACGTTTCCCTCTTTTATGCAAATACATTGTTTTGGGTTTTTTTCTCAAAGAGAGAAAAAACCTCAAGCACTAACCTAATAGGATTAACTCTTCCAGCTTTTTACATTTTTTTTCCATAAAACAAAAATCTTTTTCCTCCCCTCTCCATTGGAGTAAATAGCAGCATTTTTTTCTCTACTGACTGGAGATGGTGAATTGAAGCAGCAATAATGACAGTAGCAGCCAAAACCAAGGGCATTTACAAAGGATAATTATTGCTTAGATTATGAATATCAACTTTCTATTGACATGAAAAAGATACATCTTATAGAGATATTATAAGCATTGTCATTCACAATGAAGCATGACAGAAAAGATTTTACTCTCAGCTGTCTGTAGAATCAAATCATGTGAATTATTCTTTCTTCAGAGAAATGTGAAGCTGAAACTTAGAGGGATGCAGATTTCTATGCAAAAATAGTATCATTTCCCTTCCTCAGATGTGGTGCAACACTGGTTGTACTACAGTATAGGAAAGCAATATAGGAACTACAATATAGGAACAAGAGATAGGAAAGGTAAAGTTCTCTGGGCACTGAGATAATTTTCAATTCCCTACACGCTTGTTGTCTGTTCAGCATCATTAGGTATGTCCCTGACTGGTAAGTGGGTAGGAAACTTCCAGAATACTTCCTCCAAGGAGGGATTGAGATCCTAGATCTGACATAATATTTGCATTTGAATGACAGCAGCAGTGGCAACCTCTAAATCCTAAAGAAAAAGGAAGAAAAAGATACATATGCCTTACAGTTCAGCTGAAAACAATGAAAGTATAATTCATATACTACATCTTGCACATATGATATTCTGACACTCCTTTCATGTGGAAAGTAAAAATAATATATTTCCCTTTTTTTAGTTGAACTTAAGTCTTACTGTTGCTGCTTACATAAGCACCAAACTCACCAAACTCATTCCATCTATATAGATATCTTAAAGGCTCTTATTAAGAAAAAAATGATGAATGTTGTCATGTATAGTAATCACACACAAAGTTTGTTATAAATTTTATGGCCTCTCTTTGTCTTAGGCAGCACTCTTTGTGTTCTGTGGCCCATAAAGGCATTATAACTTGACTATGATGTCAGGAAAAAAGTCTCCCAGGAAATTTATAGGTTCATATATAACTACAAGTTAAAACTAGAGAAAGTAATAATTTAACATTCAAAATGGGGCTTAATTTTGCTTATAAATTAGAAGCAACATGGCAATACTGCTTAAGATGGCTTGTGGTTTCCTTTTGAAGCTTAGGTGGTCCTTCAAATAAAAGATGAGAAATTTTGGCTTTAGTTTACTCTTTTTTACCACTTGCATTATTTACCTGTATTTATTGCTTACAGTGCAGCATATTTTATCATTTCCTGATCTACAGAAAATTTAATCTGGCACATTAATTGTCACTGCTGGTATCTTAAAACCTTGCAGATCTGGGAAGGGATGTGCAGAAATTTCTCTCCAGTTTGTTCTATTCCACAGTGCCATACATCTTATCCACTATTCAGAAGCCTTTGGGGGACTGTGGGGTCTTTGGATGCCCAAGGCACAGACACAACCAAAGATATTCTTGTTTGATGTGGTTCTGAGATTTGTAAATCGATGTAAGCCTTATATTTGTAATAATCCATGTTAATCCGTGAAGCATAATCTATAGGCTATTTAAAGCTCCATTGTTTTGGTGGCCTGTGGCTGAGATTCTTCGTTGCTCTCTTTTAAAATGTGTTGCTGTCAAAAAGATTGACTTGTCTGGTGCAATCTGCTGTTTGTCTTTAAGAGCTTTCTTTAGGGCCTTGGATGGAGACTCTCCTGCTCAGTGCTGCATGGAACCAATTATACCTGGTTGAAAAGTGACAAAGATTTTTATTTCTTTTTAATAATTATTTTAACTTACACTTTAAAAATCATAGCTCTAAGGCACACTAGGCATTTAGATCTGGAGTCAGAAGTGTAGTTAGGAACAAGAAATATATGTAAATTGGAATCCTCATTTTGCTGTACTGCATTGTAGATTCATTTTCTTTAGCTCCAGTGCCCAGCATATTTCCCCTTTGATTTGTATTTGAATAATTACTTCAAAACACAACTTTGAAGCAATTCAACAAAAGCTTAAAAGGCAAAGTTTAGCTTCTGCTGCTCTCATGTGAGTGTGAAATACCCTCATTGCGTTGTAGCCTGGCATTACAAAACACACCAGTGAATAATACAACATATAACAGATTCTTGAAAAAGAAGACCATCCCAAATGGAGATAGGAGATTTCAGATCTGCATCAAATGATGCTGATAGGACAGAAAATGAGATGCTGAAGAGCAACCTGCGTTACCCTTTGTTCTTGCTGTGGAGAGCTGTATTATTTCTAATTGCTCATTTGTGGTTTCAGGAGAGATATAAGAAAAAATGGGTTTTAACACTGCAAGTGAGGCTTTTCTTTGCCAGGTATCAATGTGTAACACTTCTGTGACTTCAACTGGTCACTCATTGAGCAGCCTATTTGTAGCTTCTTGAAAAAAAATAGTACAAAACTAGTTTCTGCCTTCAAATGATTTTTTACTTGTTTTCCTTTTATTATATTTTTTTACCATTTCAAGCTAATATCAGGGTTATTATCAATTTTCCTCCTGAAATACATATCTTTATCACAGAACATTTCTATCTAGGGAAGTGAACTGGTGAGATTGGCACAGTGCACCCATGACCTATGCTGTATGAAACAGGAAAAAGATAACTGTCACAGGAAGATGGTGGAGGATAAGGTTGTTTACCAAATTGGTTTAAAAGCTAGCTGCCTCAAGACATTTCACTAAAAGTAAACTGCATCAAAAATAATGGGGTTTCATAAATGAGGAAGGCAAAGAGCTATTGGCTTCCTATTGTGTATTCAAAACACCCATAAATCAAGGTTTAGGAAGGACTTTAGAGGAAGATTATTTTAAATGGATATTTTGTTTCTGCAGGATTTGTATCCAGGCTTTTAACTACTGTAAAACAGAGAAGTTCTGTTGGAATAAGTTTTCTCAGTGGAGATAAGCTGACATAAGAGTGCTGAGTATCCGACCCACCATAGCCTCTCAATATAATGGTGATATAGCTAAGTGTTAAACTTTCTGTTACTGAACATCCACATTTAAGGGTTATTTAACTCTACCAGAAAAATCATGTCCTGGAAAAAAGCTGACAGGAAAAAACTCTGTCCTTTGGGACCTACTTTGGTGCATGTATCCCAGACCGCTTCTAAAAACTTCCCTCGCAGATCCATCATTTTCATCGCATATTACCTAGTTCTTCTACCTCTCCTTTTCTCAGAAAATGAAACACACACTGAACCTCACAGGTTAAGCCTTATTAAAAAAGAAGACTGTAGGTTAGAAAGGGTTGAAATAATTAAGAAAACAGTTTTATATTACTGGCACAGTTTTTCAGACAGCAGACTGCTTAATGTACAACCAAGATACGAGGGTCTTCCATCACAATTTTTAATGGTTTCCCTAAAGGTGACATAAATACAATCCTGTACTGCAATCAAGTTTTCTGGGCCAGGTCCCAACTCTCTTGAGCTTCAGCATGTTTTGATGCAAGAACTAACTGTGGACTGTCTTCAGTTTGTGATTAGAATTTTCCCAAGCAAAAGTAACTTTACCGTTATTAAAGAGCATGGAAATACCTGGCAAATATGGAGCCATATCCTTCTGCAAGAAAACCTGTGTGATGTGACAGATATGAGGAGCTGTGGGAAATTTACTTTTCTGGTTTTCTGATTCTTATTCTATTCAATGGAATATGTTTGAGGATTGCCAGAGCAGAACACCAAAAAAGATTTTTTTAAGTTCTAACATAGGATTTCAAGTATCTGAAATACAAATTTACTAAATCCTACCCAGTCATGTCTGCAGGCATGGAGGCAAATGATATTTATAAGAGTCTCTATTTTATGACAGTTATCTTATTTGTATTAAGGCAAACCTTGGAATACTTAAAATTTGGTTTCTCATGGTGCCCAGAAACACCTTGATTAAGTATTTCTACTCGGTGTGTGGGCGATGTTCCCTCCCACTTTCTGTCCTCTATGCCTGTGGTATGTTCATTTTTTTATGAGTCAGGATAGAGAGGGACTCATACATCCTTAAGGCACCAGTTTAAAGTGTATTCAGTAAATTGAAATTACTCCTTTTATTGAAGAAAGGATGAATGTGAGGAGATCTGTCTAGTACCTTGTTTATGAGCTTTATGTTTATGATGTTCTTTCTTGAGATAATGTGTTTTGCTGGTTGAGAGCAGCGTTTGCTTCCTTTGCATGGACTGCTCCAGAGTTCTGCAAAAAGTATACCTGGTGCCAGGAGCTCCAGTGGGGCAACATTGCTGCTCTCATGGAGCTGAGTGGTGGTACCAAAGTCAGTGGGAAGGTTTTGGTAGACTTCTTGGAATGATTAGGTTATTTTGGTGTCCCTGTTGTTTTCCTTCCTTTGCTCCACTGAAGAACCGCAAAGGCAGCAAGTCAATGTGAAGTCCTGTGGGCTATAAAGCAGAGATTAGTTGTACATGGATCATATCTGAATAGGCAAATATATATACTTATAAATAGTTAAATTTAATAGTAATAACAAAGGAGAATGTGGCCTATGGTGACATTCTTAATATTAGCACTTATGAAAAGATGAAGTGCAATGCTCACATCTCCATCAGAAGTGCGTCTCCTGAGACATTTTTTACTTTGCCATCTTTCACTCCGTCTTGATCTCCTTTCTTAGGGAGGAACTTTCAACCTCCTGCTGAATAAATGCTATGGGTCTGATGTGATTCAGGAAGTCTTATGTCTAATGTGTGTAGAATAAACAACAGTGCTGAGTGCAGCAGCCAATTTAGGACCATTTAGTTTTGCATATATGCTTTGGGTTTTCACTCCAGGAGGTAATGCTGAAATTGATGCCACAGCTGCTAAGGATATTTTTGAAAGCAACCCAAATGGTTGTCTTCTGTTTACAGTCCCTCATCACCTCTTTTTAGAGCAGTGGGCAGTGATGAAAGTAGTGAAAAAAGTGAACCATTTTCCCAGGACTATAACAATGTGGAAAAAACCTTGTGCACCCAATAGCCCTTATTATCTTCTGTTTTCTTACTTTTTATTATTTGTTCTTTAATTTGGCAGCATCTGCTTTTAAGTTTATTAGACCAACTGTTAGAAACTGAGATTTGCCTGAAAATTTGACTCAGAACATTGCAGTGTTAAATGCATCATAAGGATGAGTATCGAATTAATTGAAAAGTCTGGCTCTGAATGTTAAGGTTACCTAGCCTAAACAGTTCACAGGCTTGCTTTCCAGATCTGATTAGTATTTATTGACATTGAGAAGAAGGATACTGCTTTATATAAACCCCCTTTTTTTATTTCCTTTTTCATCATCCAGCACGAAGTCATCTAAGCATGAAATGTCAGTCATACACCATTGACACATTATGTCCAGTAACTGCAGTGAAGTCAGTTTTAATAGGAAGCTTATGAAATATTATATTGTGAATTGTAATATTGAAGGACTTTGTGTGATCCAGCAGAAGGTCAGTTATATGAAATCTACTATGCAGTACTTTTGTCTGAACATGGCAGCCATGGAATGATAAAGAAATTAAAAAACCCAACCTCCTGGTTGTAGTGTTTCTCTTTTTCTCAAATATGACAATGGAGGTGAACCCTGACAGGGAAATCCCACGTTTCAGGTCAGGAACACAACTGTTCTGGTTTTTGAATTAGAAATCTAGTTGGGGGTAAAACCAAAATAAAACTCAATTGTTTTTGCTCTTGGGTTTTTTGTTCTTGCTTTTTTTTTTTTTTTTTTTTTTAAATA
>NDXB01008853.1:76917-124290 GCA_002631895.1 Agapornis roseicollis
TTTTTTTTTTTTTTTCTTTTAAAATAGAATCTGCATTAATTTTAAAATTATAATTAATATTGGAAATGTATGAGTTGTAATTTGCTGAAACTTTGGATTTGGGTAAAGGAGAACATATTTGTAGGAATTCCCTCTCCCCTTCTTTCTCTTCATTCCTGCTCCCAGTTCAGTTTCTTCCTTTTCTGCCCCAATTAAAACAAATTCACAAAACCCAAGTCTTTAAAAGCCGTAGAAAACAGAGCACTGTTAGGACTTCTGATTATTTTTGTAAAGATTTTTTTGTCTGTGTCTCATAAAGGGTGATACTGTACATTCACAGTGCTGAGCTGTTCATTTCTTTCTGTAAAAACACTTTTAGGTCATGTTGCTGCTTTACACACAGTGGCAATGAAGATTGCTCTTGTATTCATTGTTCCCATTGCTATGCACCACTGCAGGTAATGCTCAGAAATTATATGGGCCCTGATCCATAACTGTTCTCAATTGTTATTAGTCCCAGTTGCTTCACAGTGACTCTTCAGCATGTAAAAATAAACACTTAGATTTCTGCAGAATGAAGGTCTTAATATGTAACTGCATATGACCAAGTCATACCCTGACCTCATGAAGGAAAATAAACCATATGTAAGCACAAAGCTCATTAATATTTTCTTCAGTCTTTTCACTCCGGTTCAGTCACTGTCATTAATTTGTTATGATTGTGGTAACATTTCAAGAGTTTGCATATTTTTATTTTGTCTGAATGACTCCAAGGGGCCTTGGTTATTTTCTATTAGCTTGACCATCACAAGTAGAATCAGACCCAGATAAAATTATATAAATGTAAATGTCAATAAAATAAATTATTCTATTTTTGCAGATGTTCTTCATCTGGATTGAATTTGATTGTGAGTGCTTGTCTCCATGCATAATGATCCAGAGCTAAAGGATGAAAGTGTTCTTGGAGCAAAGAAAACACATTCTGAATCTTTACTGTAAATTATACACTATACAAAATCAGTCCAAATTGTTCAAACCCTTGGACAATTACAATGTTATTCTACTCACCACGCTGAGTACTGTGTAATTATCATGGTTAGCAGCAGTTTGCTTGCTTTCAGCCCTGAAGGGAGATGCAAGCTTTACTGAACAAAAATAAATGCAGATGTTGAACCTTATTTTGTTTTCTGACTCAGCAACTGAAAATACCCACAAAATGAGAAGGTTTTTTTTTTTTTTTTCCTACTTATTTAGTTGATATGGCGTTAACAAAAACAGTGCTATTGATCAAATATGCACTGTGCTATACATAATGGATAGTATGGTTAGTTGCATGATTAAGGAATTTGCTAGGTTGCAATCCCAGGCTTTATTTGTAAAAAGAAAGGAAAAATAAAAAATCAGTGAGATTGTCCCTAAAGCAGGAAGATCCACTTAATAAGAACAATTCATTTTTTCATTAGTTTTCTAGTTTATAGGCTGACCTTTCTCCTATTAAACCAGCGATAGATTTACTTGCATAGTTAATCATAGATGGAACATACTTCACATCAAGTCCATTTGTTTTGTAAGGTTAGCTTATCATTTCTCTTCATAAAGATGATCAGTATTCCTGATTAAAAGCTTTCCAAATCAAATTAAATTCCAGGAACTTTTTTGGCTTATGGGCCAAACTTTTGAACCTCAACAACTTCTACATAAATGCTTGAAGGCTTTAATTTAAATTCCAAATGCTTTCTGCAAACATTGGGTGGACCCGCTTTCCACCTGACATCAAAAATTGGAGAAAATGGCTCAGGAAATCAGTAATAGAAGACACTTTTAGCCTGACTGGTTAGAGGACAGATGTGGGATTCCAGTTAGTATCAGGCTGTTTTGATTAGAAAATTTTATTATTTTCTTTATTTAATGCCTTTATGGTAAATTCTGTCTAATAAAATCTAAGAAATATTTACAATATGTTGACAAATATGCAGTCAGATTAAGGAACAGTCTGAAAGATAGCTGCATGGAAGCCCTGTTAGATACTATAAAGTCTTTCTCTCCCCTGAGTGTTGATCCCTGAGATGGGAACTCCCCAGTGGTGGCATTAGCTAAATTTAGTCTCAGCTGAATATGCAAGTCTACCTGGTTCTTCTTGGATGTGTTACTGGGCAGAATACACTGCTGTAGCTAGACATGTGGAAGACTGAGGTGTTAGCTACTGAACACATGCCTTGTTTGAAGGCTGGCAGCCAAAGGAGGTAGGAAATGGGATTAGTTGTAGGCTTTCCCCTCCTTTCTTTTGCATGGTACAACACAAGTATTGAAGGAATTTGTAAACTTAATGGGTAGCCTAAAACTGTTTCTTACTATAGACTGATCTTCAAAGGTATGTGAAATAAGTTATGAAACTGTTATTTCTCAGGTTTTAGTTTGCTGTGATACCTCTTGGAAGTATTTTCTTCAGGTTAATGCACTTACATCTTTGCCTCTGTATTGGCAGAGATATGCTCACTTTCTTTTCCATCTTGCCTATGTCTTTACGCATTTCTTTCAGTAGCTCTTGGCACTGGCTGCAGGTCCCGCATTTGAAAGACTTTTTTTTTCCACAGAAGCCTTATTAATTCCAGGGTTTGGATTTCTTGCCTTACTTCCACATCTGTCTTCCTAACTCCTAAACATGGGCAACAGTAGAAATCTTTAATTTTAAGGAAATTACATATTCCCAACACCAATATTTTGGTAAGTATTTCACCTAGGGTGGGAAGAAAAAGGACTTTTCCATTTATTTCGGTGGACTTGGACCATTTTTTATTTTTTATTATTATTCTGTATCCTCTTAAACATAAATGGGATTGGGCCATTCAGTTGTTCAAGTTCTTTTGGCATTCATTTGGGCAGTTCTTCCATGTTCCAGAAGAACCAAGAACCAAATTAGGCCTTATAGGTCATCTTTTTATCTAATTGTGTTTAAGAGGGTGAGAAACACTTTTAAGAAGCAAGCTTTATGCATTTTGTAATCACCAAACAACACGAATTTGCATTTACTATAAACAGACTTGAGATCTAAAGAGAAAAAAACCACTGCACAAGAGTGTAGCATTGTTATTGTAATAGACTGTTTCCATGAAGCCAAGTATTGTTTTGATTCTTGGTAGCTGATTGCAGTTCTCAAAAAAATTGGAGCTTTTCCTACCTTTGATGTATACTTGTGTCAAGCCAGTGAATAGTACTCATTTTAACTCCATACTCTACATTGTTCTCTTACCTATTTTCCTTTTTTATTTTCCTTTTTTTTATTCTTTTAAACTGAAATGATATTTTTCTTCTGGTTAAAATTCTTGCTTTTCCTTTACTTTAGCATAGTCTGTAAGTGCCAAAAAGACCACAGCTCAAGGTTGTTTTCTCACTAATGTATTTTGTTTCAGTGAACTTTCAGTCTTCAAGAGAACAAATATATTTCCTAGAGGAAAAAAATTGTGTTAATTGGTATCTTGGTGATATATACACTGCATCCTGTTTTCAACTTTGACTTGCTTAAAATGGAGCACTCTAACTTCTAAATGGATTTTTTTAAAAAGAAAAAAACTTTGAGCTAATGTTCCACTGCATATGTATATTTTAGAAAGAAACAGACCGAACACACACCACCACGCACATTGAGTGAATTGCTCTTGTATAGGGCGTTTACTTCAGAGTGCCTCGATTAATCATGCAGAACTAAAAAATTAACCTATCAAGTGCATGCTAATAATAAATTCTCTTCAGAGCTGGACAGGAAAAAAGAGAAAGTACTGTTAGCAAGTAGAATTATTGCAAGGCTTTACTAGTGCTATGAACAAAATCAGTCATAAATGCCACGGTTTAATACCCATCTCCTGTTTAAACTGTTAGCAGGAAACCACTTTAGGTCTTGAGTGGTAACTTGAAAACCAGTCACCAGTTATGGACTTCCTGTGTGAGAAGCCAGCTCCATGTAGAGCTCAGGTGAGGGCTGTTATTACTGTGAGGACCATGGAATAAACTAACCTTGGAGATGATGCCTGCTAGGGAAGCAAAATAGCTCCTGTTAGCCGGCTGGGGGTATTTTATGTCAGTGAGTGACGAGGGCCCTAGACTCACAGTTTCTTCTGTGCTCAGGGCACAGATGACAGACACCATAACTCCTCCTTGCAAGTAGCTCTTCTCTCTCACTTTTGTCAAGAAGTACTCCTTCAACTCAAAGAGAGAAAGCTGGAGTGTGCCACACATGCACAGGTAAGGTTTCACCTAGGCTTTTAGCTCCTGCTAAACACAACTGCCTACAGTTCAGTGGCACCTTGTACTGCAGGGAAAATACACAATACCTTAGCTATTGCTGATCTTGGAGCTTGGATCCCCACCTTTTTCAGCTTGTGGTAATGTTGCTGAGGAGTACAGAGTACAGCAGAATGCCCTGCAATGTAGAATGTAAAACTGCACTCTCTGTTGTATGTTCTGGTTTCCTCTAGATGTGTGACAAGTCAGTTACTTTTGATAAGGATTTGGAGGGGTCCTGTGAAAGGCTTAGCTGAATCTAAACCCATGGCTGTGTGATCATGGAGGTGGCTGAAGAATCAACCAAACTCCACAGGTACAGCATTTTTCCATCTTCAAAATCAGAAATCTGTAAACAGCACAACTGGAATGTGTTTCTATTTTTCTACCAGAAAATCAACTGGTGTAAAATGGAGCTCAGTTGATCAGGCAGATCTGTCACTGGTTTGCAGTCCTCAAAATTTGCTGTTGGATTTACTGTATTTTAGCCCATTTTAGCAACGTCTCTCAAACTCTGCCTTCTGAGATTTTACCAAGGCCTTGTATAATGACTCCTGTATTGATGAACAAACATGTTTTCTGAACTAGCTGTGTCTGAGCTTGCTTACAGCATTCAGGACTGGAAATTTCAAACTGATAAAGCTGCTTGTGTTTAAGCAACAATGTCTACATTCAGATCATTTTGAAGTCCTTACTCCAACTAATAAGCCAACTTCTCAAGTAGTGTGCCTGGAGTAAAACGTGTTCCTTCAAAGATAAGGTTTTAAATTCAGAAATCTGGTCTACAGCCATGCTGAGGGCCTGCTGTAATGACATTGAAGTAGATTCTGTATTAAAACACTGAAAAGCTGACATTCAAACATCTGTTATTGCTAAGTAAATATTATTAATGAATAAGTAGTTCTTCAAAGACTTGTCAGTGCTTATGCTTTGTACTTTTATCAATATTCTGTGTATTTGTTTTTTGTTCCTTCCTCCTGTAAGAAGGAAATAGTTTCTTTCCCTGAACTGTGGGTAAGAGAAGAGCTCTGAGGAATAACATTAATAAACTTGCACCCTGCACTGAACGGACAAGAACTTCTCTGTGACCCACGGTTTTCCCAAGATAATTTTTTTGTTTGTTTTCCACAGTACTATCTGGTGAATAAACATGACCATTCCCCACTTCTCATCTCTCACAGCTCACCATAGGTGATCAGTCAGCCAGTTGGTGCCAGATTAATGGCAGAAAACAGATTTTATTGTCCAAGTCAGTTGTGAATGATGGGATTCTCTGTTAATTCCCATGAAAGCTAACTAATCTTCCAAATGAAATACTATATGTACATACATGCTTCCAGTCACTGGGAGCAGATGTAATATGTTTTTAAGAGCAAAATAAACCACACACAGAATCTTTTTATTGATCGTGCATGTGTGCATAGGTCAATTTCATATATTTTCTTAAATTCTATACCACTGAGGCCACTTCTTTTTTATCCTAGTGGATATGTGAAAACTACAGGTCAGCCTTTCTTCTCATGGGCATGCAGCAGTCTCCACTATATCCTTGCTGTCTCCAACAAGAGTAAATTTAAGGCATAGAGAGGTAGTGTGGTATTTTTTTTCTCTGAGGCTGAGCAGAACTCACTGAAATGCTAGACTTGAAGTTGGAATTAAGTGATATATTCTTGGCACAAAAAATTACAAAATAAACTGTAAAAATTATTAAAAAATGACCAAACCATTAACTTCAGTGAACTGCTATTATATATCTTGGTATGACTCATTTTATTAATTGTCTGCGACAAAATTATAGATAGCAATGTATATACAAATATACCTTCAGGAATATTATCCTATTTCAAGTGTGAATGTCTGAAAGAAAGAAAAAACTGTCCAGCTACTAATGTGATTTTGAGTTAAGGGAAATACTGTTTGTGTATATCTGTTCCTGTTGTCTTTGGAGGTTTTGTTTTAATTTAAGGCAAGGCAAAACCATTCTTATTGTCTCCAAAAGGTACTGGAGAGGATCCCAGGGGAATAGTGGCAGAATTTGGGTTATTTTTTTCAGTTTTGTGGGGAAGCACAAATCTTGTATAAACTGTAAAGCAAAAATACAAAGATTACTTACAGTGGAGATTACTTCTCCTTCATGGGAATGATTCTGTCCACTGAGCTATAATGGATTCAAGCTTTGAGCAAGCCTGGTGTTCCCTCTTCCGCTCATGTGTGGAGAAATAGGTGTGATGTTTGAAAGGGCAGCTTTTATGTGTATTTGCCCATGTACATTTGTTAGCAGTAGACTATTCAGGCATGCCTTTTAGAGGCATCTTTGAACAAATAAACTGTTTTAGGAAAGAGGCAAGAGCTGTGTGAAAATCTGCTTTGTAAGGAAAAAAAATCCCCAAAATTTTGGTTTATTAAGGATTGGCTGTGTACAAGTGACACATCAAGTAGCCCATCAGCTTGCAGTGAGAACTAGGACCCAAGTACAGTTGCCTTGCAGAGCCATAGTAAAATTTGGGCTGGAAGGGCAGGAGTCTTATTTTGGTTTATTAGCAAACAAGGGAATTAGCCAGCAGTTCCCCAGGAGTGACTTCCATACCACACTCGGCCAGACAAATCCTCCAACCATGTACTGAACAATACTGCTGAATATTTTTTGTACTTCAAGTATTCAGCACGTGTGGAAGGATAAAAATACATGCTGTTTAATCTGTTTGGTACTGACTTTTTTTATTTAATCCTGTCCTGAGGACTGAAGGAATCTTTGTCTGACAAAGTCATTCTTTGGGACGAGTGCTGCAGATTTTATCTCCTGATCAGCTCCAGCTCTCTGCGCCTTACTTGATGACTGTTTGGCCTAGCATACATGTTCTAAAGGCAACTTGCAATGAAATCAAGCAGAAAAAAATAGCTAAAATAACTTTGACTCTTGGAAGAGGCAGCAGTGCTGGAGGTAGCAAGCTGCCTGCTTTACACATGCCAGAAAACAGTCTCCAAGCTTCCTAAACAGCCACTGCCTGCCACCCTCCAATGCAGACCTCTGCTTCCACTGTACATGTGGGTTCAGGAGGTATACTTTTGGGAGAGTGGCAGCATCTGTGGTTGCTTTATGGCCCAAGTTTCCCCTATGTACATTAGGAGAGGTCCCTGTCTAGTTGTTTTCCATGAACCCACCCATAAGCAGCACCGGTAAGCTCTATGTACAGAGCAGGAACTGGAGCCTGTGGCTCCCAGAATTACAAAGGTTAAGTTCAGCAATAGGCTCAGCCACTATGAAAGACCAGCAGAATACAAAGGCTTCTTCTAACAAGCCAAATCAGTTCATCGGGTTCATATATGTGATTGATAAATATATTTTCTATGTAATTAACTCAAAGCACACTATTGATAAATTTTTAATTACTCTATTATTAATGGCTGAAGCTTTTGTAGAACTCTTAAGGATTTTACATGTTACAGATAATTAGCTTAAAGAGATATACATATATAGATAATTAGATATTAATAATTTAAAGCATGAGTTATAATTTAGGAAGCCTGTTAATTATCATGTAACTTCATAAGCTATCATTTTAACTGCCAATGACATTAATTTATATTTCTCAGCCCTTCACTGCATATTTTCTATTAAAATAACTACATGGGGAATTAGTTCATAAACAAATGTAATACAATGACCCTTTTATCCTAGATTGCAACGTGCCGATCCAAACCCAACTCAGTAGTGACTAAAATTTGTTGCTGCAGAACAATACTAGAAGAAGAACAAATGGATCCCATGAAAAAATTCAGGTTGATAATTAGAAGACAGTTTCTAAGTGTCTGGAATAAGAAGCATAATGCAGAAGGTTGTGTAACCACCTTCAGAAGAATAGTAAAATAAGATGGTTGAAAATTGTTGAAGATGAAGCTTGATAAGCTTGTGTGTGGGACTGTCCATGCTAATTGTCTGCAGCAACAGGGTGCTGAAATAAAAAAAGCTCATGCTGGTGCATTTGACCCTTTGTACAATGAGAGGGAATGTGATGTTAGTCCATAAGGATGAGTATATGTGTTACAGAATCAGGATGATGAATGTAGAGGCCAACAACAGAATGCTCATGGATTACTTCTCATTGAGCAGAGGTGAGTTTTTGTCTATCAAAGACCTGTTCTGTTGCAAATCACAAAGAATTTCCACTGACATCAGTGAAAAATGAGGCCATTGCTAGCTGAGAAGTGTCTTCTAAGAGTGCCTTTGAGATGATTTTGTGAGTCCTTTCAAATGCTTGCACTGTTAACTCCTAGGTGCAAATGACCACTGGATCAAGTTTAACAGGGGAAATGGGAGTCTGTGTTGTAACTTTAGCTATCATGTGTTTCATGATAGTGTTCTATGATTTTCCAAGTCAGGTGCTTTGCTGGTGAGAGCATGGAGGGCTGTACTGAATTCTAGTCTGCCCCAGAATGTGTACTCATTCCTGATTAGCTTTGCTGCACTAATCCTTCCTCAAATGGTTTCAAAAAAAGATGAACAAGTTCATGAAGACTTGATCCACTGACAGCTGCTGACCATTGCTGAATATAATTTTTGGCTCAGGGAATGTTAACTTGCTGATTAGAGAAATTTAGAAGACAGGCAGGCATTTAGATATCTACTAGTCATGTTCATTTCTTATACTTTTCTCTAAACATTGGCTAATACTAGTTATCAGAACTGGGGCTCTGAAAAGAGCTTACAAACCTTACTCACCATGAAGTCCTTATGTTCATTCCTGCTCTTCAAATACCCTTTTCTCTCTGACTTTCTTTGTTCTGAAAGAAATAGATTTAAAGTGTTTTGAAAAGTCAATGTATCAATTTACATTTTTGAAAATGTAGTTTGAACTACCAAATGACATAATGGAATATAGATGATTGTTCAACTTACTAAATGTCGTTTGCATGAAACTTTTCCTGAGAAAAGAAATAAAATGGAAAAATCTTCTAATATTTTAAATATCTAGCTGGACTTGTGCAAAGCGTTCAACACTGTCCCACACAACATCCTTGTCTCTAAATTGGAGAGACATCAATTTGATAGATGGACCACTCGGTGGATAAAAAACTGGTTGGATGGCCGTACGCAAAGAGTTGTGGTCAATGGCTCAGTGTCCGGCTGGAAGCCAGTGACGAGTGGTGTCCCTCAGGGATCGGTGTTGGGACCGGTTTTGTTCAACATCTTTGTTGGTGACACGGACAGTGGGATAGAGTGCGCCCTCAGCAAGTTTGCTGATGACACCAAGCTGTGTGGTTCGGTGGATACACTGGAGGGAAGGAATGCCATCCAGAGGGACCTTGACACGTTTGTGAGGTGGGCTGATGCCAATCTCATGAGGTTTAACGGTGCCAAGTGCAAGGTCCTCCACCTGGGTCGGAGCAATCCCAGGCACAGCTACAGGTTTGGCAGAGAAGAGATTCAGAGCAGCCCCGCGGAGAAGGACTCGGGGGTGATGGTTGATGAGAAAATGAACATGAGCAGACTGTAGTGTGCGCTTGCAGCCCAGAAAGCCAACCGTATCCTGGGCTGCATCAAAAGGAGCGTGATCAGCAGGTTGAAGGAGGTGATCCTGCCCCTCTACCCTGATCTCGTGAGACCTCACCTGGAGTCTTGTGTGCAGTTGTGGTGCCCTCAACATAAAAAGGACGTGGAGATGTTGGAACAAGTCCAGAGGAGGGCCCCGAGGATGCTCGGGGGACTGGAGCATCTCCCATATGAAGACAGGCTGAGAAAACTGGGGCTGTTCAGCCTGGAGAAGAGAAGGCTGCATTGAGACCCCTATAGGGATGCTGGAGAGGGACTCTTCCTTAGGGACTGTAGTGACAGGACGAGGGGTAATGGGTTAAAACTTAAACAGGAGAGGTTTAGATTGGATATAAGGTAGAAATTCTTTCCTGTGAGGGTGGTGAGGCACTGGAATGGGTTGCCCAAGGAAGCTGTGAATGCTCCATCCCTGGCAGTGTTCAAGGCCAGGCTGGATGAAGCGAAGCATTGGGTGACATGGTTTAGTGTGAGGTGTCCGTACTTATGACAGGGGGGTTGGAACTAGATGATCTTAAGGTCCTTTCCAACCCTAAATGTTCTATGATTCTATGATTCTGCTGCATATAGGATTCATTTGTTGCATGGAATATATTGAGTTCTTGAGAGTTTTTAAGTGTGAACTTTTATTCTAGTAAGTTTGCCATATAAAATGGAGCAGTCCAGCGTAATCTTAACATCAGTCCAGCTGGGTGCTAAACTCTCAATGAGGTTGGCAACATCAGTATATCATAAAGTGGAATCTTTTAAGATTTTATATCTAAGGAGCTTGATATTTGATTAAATTGATCATTAGATCACTAAATGTACTTAAAATATTTTGGCTAATTTCAAAAAATGTCATAGAAATTAAAATTGTGACATGCTACAGAAGTATGTATTCTCCTGACCTCATACTTATCACAGATGCTTACTTTCAATCAGATCTTCAGAAGCTCATGATAGGTAAAAATGGTTTTGTTTCTTCTCCCCCTCCCTATTGCTTGAAGCATTGAAGTGGTAGAAAATGGTGTAATAATTGCTCATGCCCTAGCTTATTATTTGCCTCTGTTTTCTTCTAGTTTCTAGAACAATTCCCTTAGATATGTGTTGCCTTTCCAAGTTCAAACCAGTATTTAAAAAAATCTTTTTATAAAGAAAGGCCTTTATGTTGAGGGGCTCTGGGGTTCAGGGCTAAATACTTTTCTTTCCAGGCAGCATAAACTTTGAGGTGCAAATCCTGAGAGCAGTCATTTGTTTTCTCTGGGCTAATGGCTTTCAGCTGGATGTCTGTCTGCTGAATAATGACTGAGCTGCTATATCAGCCGGTCTCTTCCACTGCAAAACATGTGTTCACTTAATGGCATTGACATATTGGAAGTTGGAATGGGCCTTCCCACTTGAGCTGTTCAAACATGATATATCCTACCAGAGCAAAATTAAATAAGGAGATGTGACAAAAGGGGAGGATTCAAGGAAGATGATGGTGTGTTCTGAATGTGCAGCATCAAAGAGTCTTTGGTTTCTGACATCACTTGGGCTGCTCGTTATTTAATCGTTCCCATCCTGAGTATTTATTTTCTAAAGGGAAAATTGGTTTTCAAGATTTCAGCTCCTATGGTTTTGATTTTTAGTTTGTACTTGTACTACTGAGTGATGTGGAAAAATAATAAACAGTAGAAAGCTTAGAGAACTGTCTCTAAAACTGCTGAGAGCAAAATCTGAAAAGTAGTTAAACTGCATGTAAAATACATAAAATGTTTAGGTCCCTCTTAATTTTTTAGTCATGGGATTAAGTTATATAAGTCACAGAGACAATTCGAGAAAATATCCTGGTGTTTCTAAGGCAGGAATCAATGTCTGGACACATAGTACCTGCTTGTACTATGAGGTACACTGGCTTGTGAAATTGCTTTTTTTTTTTTTGTGTGTGTGTTTTCTGTTGGAAAAATGCATTGTTGTCAGCTAACAAGGAAGAAAATAGCCTCTAACAGTACAAGGATTGATTTGAATAGCTATTGATTTGATTTGGTTTTGCCTTTTGACACTGTTTTTGTAAAATTAAGTCCTCTGCCTGCCCCCAAGGCCCTTGCCCTTCATTGCTGCTAACCTGCATGATGAAGGCTGATTGTACTGTGAAGCCTGAAACTTGTTAATATTGATGTATTAGATTTCCATTCAGTCAGGCTAGCTTTTGCTAGTCTGCTTTTGTTTCACATGCAAAGGCTTCTGACCCTGTCTGCCAGCCTTCTAGGTGGGCAGAAGTATTCCAGGTAAATGTGTGCAGCAGCATTAAGCATGCAAAAAGCAGGAGTGGGAATTCTTGACTTCCCATGTGTAAGTTCATTGGCCGCCCAGAACTGCATTCCAGAAGCGACAAAAGCTATTAGTCTTGTGGGTGCAGACCCTTTCCATTCATTGACAGTAATAATTCCACCCCTAACTCTTTGGTAATGCATTAGCATAAACTGTAATTTTTGCCTCTAGACAGGCTCTGCAGTACAGCATGATGGTTGCTACACTGTAATTGTAGGATCCTCATTAATCAAAAAGAATATTATGACATTGTGAGCTCACAAGAAAGACAATTCATGACTGACACAATAAAGGCCTAAATTATGCTGCTTTGATGATTAGAGGTGCAAAATTGCCTATTTTTTTTTTTTCTCTTGTGAAACTAAGGTTTAAGCAGCTGTAAGAAAAAACTCTATATAACAAAAGTAGAGAGTGTTCAGAGGCAAGCAACACCAGCCCCATCTAGAAGACACCATCATTTCAAAAGGAAGTTAAAATTCCAAAGTTGTTTTGGTAGGGCTTTTTTTAATTGGTAAACCTGAATTTAAATCAGGATCTTGAGGAAGAAATATGTGAGAAGGACATTGCTGTAGCACTATGTTTGGTAGTTTACTGCTAAGTTTTTAAAATTGCAAAAACTTATATATTGCTTTGGTCAGCTTACAAAATGTGGTTTGAGATATATGAAATGATTAATGCTCAAACACACCTCATAAATTTAATACAGTATATATATTCCTCTTTGTTCATAAGGAGCCAGAGATCCTGAAAGATACATGAAGGAGAGAGGGAAAAAACTTAAAGCCAAGTTTCTTCCACTAAAGGTATGTAGGCAAGCCATTGAGTTCCTAGAGAAAACTGAAGGCTTTTTCAGTAAGCACTGGCTAAGTGAAGCCACTCCAACAGGCACTCTTGGGAAGACCCAATGTCCCTGAAGACAGAGGACTGAAGACTGAAGGGGTGCTGAGTAGGTAGTGTGCTCCCAGAAGAGGACCTTGTCCCTTTTAAGTTGTGCATGATGGGCCTCGTGTGTTCTGAAGTGCTGTGATTAATGGGGAAATTAATCAAAACAGTGTTTTCTCTCCAGGGATTCTTTCCTCCAGAGCAGACTGACTGCAGATTTACAGTCCACATAACCAATAACTTAAACAAGCATTTAAGAATCCGAGAGAGTCCCCAAAAGTGCCTCCTCAGTTGGGTCTTCACATGCACACAAGTTAAATGACTTATTCCAGGCACTCTTGTCTGTCCATAGCTATTTACTTATGTTTTTAAATACAGCCCTGACTGCTAAGGCAGTCAGATTTCTTCTGAGTGTGTTAGAAATTACTCTCAAATTTCTGTTTTCTGGAAAAAAGACAGCTGAGGAAATGAGGAAAAAAGTTCTCTCTGAATATTAACCCAAATCCCCATCTCAATTTGCATGCTGCCCCAATGTCCATTGCTTTTGTTTGCTTGAGTTTATGATGTGTAGGACAGTCAAAATTAGCCATTAAGTGTAACTGGTGAGGAATATAGTAATTTTTGTTAAAAAAATACTTCTTGAAATAATGTACACTCATTCATTGGTTTGAGGTTTGTTTGGGTTTTTTGGGTTTGAGTTTGTTTTTTTTTTTTATTTAGATGGAATGGTAATACAGTTTCTCTTATCATTGACCCCATGGCAGTTCATAAAATCCCTGTTTTCTTTGTTTCCTGCCATGACTGATAGCATATGTGCACACTCCAGCATTACTTAGGAAGTAATCTGAGAGGATACCTAAAATTTTAATTTTTCTTTGAATTCAGGAATGCTATACTGAGATTCTGGGGTGAGTTCACAAAGGTGTTAATCTTCATGTGTCATAGAGGAGTGATCAAGTAGGAGCTACTGAAATACCAGAGCAAGCTGGGTGTGCCACGGAATCATAGAATGGTTAGGGTTGGGAAAGACCTTAAGATCATCTAGTTCCAACTTCCCTGCCATAGGCAGAGACATCTTCCACTAGGCCAGGTACATTAGGACACCTCCTACCAGACCAGTGTCCATATTAGGAGTTGCTTGTTTTGCCCTGATTGTGCTTTTGAAGTGAATCTTCCAGCTTCCCACCTTGCTGTGGGTTTACATTGGGGAGCAGCCCCAGAGGCTGCAGACTGAAACTTTCCATGAACTTCACCCAGAAATTGAGTTTCAATGGGTTTTCATACACAAGGCCAGACTGGAGTTAACTTGGTATAAACTTTCCCTGAAATTCATGTAGTGTGGATGTCAGGTCTTTGAAATCAAAGGTTTTAGCCTGTATGTGGGGATGTGCCACTTGCTAGCAAAGATACTGCCTTGGATGTTCCTTTCCAATGGAAATCCAGTGGCACTTAGCAGTATCTCAAATCCTGTTAGGTGTCTTTGTAACCACCATTAAGAAAATATCGTCAATATCTGAATACTTTTTGTATGTAACTAGCATTTACTTATATCTCAAATTCTTGTAGTTGTGTTTTTGCTGTCTTCAGGACTGGACTATAATGAGTCATCTTAAGCTCAAGCATTACTTCATTCTTTCAGGAGGATTCCAGAAGTGTACAGCATGGGCTGTGGGACTTCCGCTCTTACTTCAGTGATCACATACAGATGATATGAAAACACAGTGATCCAGATGGTTCCCATGGTATAAACACAAAACTACATGGAGCAGAGAATTCCTTCTGAGAGATTAAAAAAATGAAAATGTTCCTACTAAAATCTTAGTCCCCTATTTTTTCGTTACACTGGGCCTATCCTAGCAATACCTGAGTAAGACTCTTGTTGGTCAATGTTTCTTTCTCCAGCTCTTCTCCTTAGATAGCTTCCATGTACCATTGCAGTGACCGGTGATCAAAGAAACATAAGACCAAAAGATGGTTGTCTTAGTCTACTTTACCATGAAGAGTCTCTTGGCAAAGGCCTTTTATTCAAACTTTTATTTAGAAAGGTGAATTTAATGAGGTACTTAAGAAGAAATAGTGAAATCTAATACAAAGATACCTGTAAACCAAGGCTGAGGTAAAGCTTCATAGAAAACATTGCATAATACATAAATTTTTTAGTTTAAAAGCTGTTTAGTTAAGCATGCATAGAGATAAAAAACTCAGATCTCCAAAATGATAAATTATTTCTGTTATTGGAAGTGATGAATTATTGCTGATGTCTAACTCTGCAGACTTGCATAATGTCACTAAAATAGACCAAATTAAGACTTACAATGATTGACACAGTTGCATTGGGTCTTTTTTCTCTCTTAGTGGAAATTGGTCTTCCCTGATCTTTTCAACTGGATTGTATGCTCCTTAATGAGCAGCATTACTGATGTCAGAGAGAGATTCACCAAAGTGCTGAAACTACAGAAAGTGCATAAGAATTCAACAAGGAATGATTCACATTTAGTGGCGGAGTCTGCAGCTGTACACATTCTTCCCACTTGCCCTCCAAAAACTGAAATTCAAGCTATATTGGTAAATATTGAAATCTTTAATATGTTCTCAGGGATTGTGTTCTTCCTAATGATGTTTTATTAACATTAAAAATTAATTTTATCCAAATATTGTGATGCATAATATTAATTTATTATTGTGCACTAATAAATATGCTAACAATAATCATATGCTTAAAATAATAAGAGCTATAAGCAACAACATCAGAAATAAAAGTAATAATAATAAACTACCAACTTTTTTTATCATCAGCTGGACAAGTTTTCTTCTTCTAGGTTCTAGACGAAGTTGATGAAAACCTTTGGAGACTTACTGGTTGCAAGGAAGAAATTACTTTCATTATACAGTGCAGAATGAAATCAATTTAATCAGTTTTAACTCCTGGCTGCTCAACAACCTCAATAGGTTGAAGATTTCAATCTACATACACAGTACAGGTACTGTTCTTGGTTTCATTTTACATTTCTGCTTTTCAATAGCCTGTGTCTACCTTCTCCAACATTTAAAATTGGCTTTATGAAAACCACTACCCTAGTAGATATGCATCTGACAGGAAAGGACATCATTTAGCAACCATTTACAATTATGTATGTCTAGAAATACTAACAGAGGTAATTACTTGCCAATAGCTTTTATTAAAGCTTTAGTATATTAGTCTCCATAATTAGTCACCCTGTATGAGGACAGCATCTGGCTCTTTAAAACTCTTCCCAAGAAAGGCACTGAGTTAGAAGTCTAGATTAGTACAAACTCCAATTTTATGGTGCATATATGCTTTTTTGAAATGATAGTAGGACAAGATTTTTCCCATTGTTATTTAGATTTTCAGGTTCATGTGGATCTCCAGTTATATTAATTTAATTGTGCTATATTAGATACCCCAGATTATTCTTACTTTTCTCTTTCTGTCCCAGTTCTTCCTCATTCCCTGTCACAGCAGGCTCAAGTCTAATTCTGCTTTATGACATGAATCCCAATTACAGCTAATCCTATTAAAAGCTCCAGTTACTTGAAAACATGTTCATTGGCAAGGACTTTAAAATGTAGAAAGTTCTATGGGACTTTGTGAAACCTTTGCAGGTTTTTACTTTACACATTGGTATATTAATAAGAAAAAAAAAAAAAAAGATTTAATCCAGTAGCTTTTTAGATAATTCCACCAAAAAGGAAGTTAAATTTTAAGACTTCATTTTTTATTTTTTTTTTTTTTAGCCCTATGAAGGCCAATATCTGGCAACAGCAACTGGGCAGATGGGTCAAGCTTGATTTGCCCAATCATCAGACTAAAGCAATATGGAAATATTCAAGCTCTGCTACTTTCAGCACAAAGATAGGTTCCTATATTTTCATAACTCAGCAATCAGGTTGAGCTACTTTGCAAATCAAGATTCCTCCATTGTGTATTTTATCTTTCCACAGCATTGGTAAGGACAACAAAATTATCAATTCTGAGAATGATAAGAGACAGAATTAGCATTGAATTTAGTACAAAACATTGAAATAAGTATCTCACTTGCAGAAACCTGCCTTGGAAACACTGTGTGACAGTCACAGCCTTTTAGCCACATAATTACTTCTCCAGAAGCTTCATCATTGCAGTAACAATTTCTATTGTCCTGCTACTGTAAATATATATATTTTTTTTTTTCCATGCTAAATGTATTTTATGAGATTTCATAATGGAGATGGCACTTCATCATGCAATAAAAGATGTGCTAATATAACGTCTTGCTGAAAGAGCTAATTATGTTGCATTATCGTATTGTATTAAAAGCATTTGGGAATTTAAATGAGGAACTCTTGTCCATACACAAGTGGCTGTTATTCAGAATTAGTGTGGTGTCAGCTGGAATGCCCATTTAAATGGCTGAGCATAAATAATTTTATCATCTTTTCTTTTTGTCTTTCACCTCCTCTCATGTGACCTGTGTAATGTCAGGAAAGAACAGATTTAAGAGAGCTGTTCTCCTGCTGCAGTTTGGAAAAGGAGTAATATATGAGTATTTTTCTATGTTTTCAATTTAGGCTTTACTTCAAGCTTACCCATCTGAAAGCACATCATGGTTGCTGATGTAGTTTTATCTAAAAGGTACAATTTAAATAAAACTGCTCCCAAATAGTCTTTTCTTTCTTTCATTCATTCCATATTCTAAGTGTAAAGTGCTTTAAATTAGAGATGTTTTGTAACTCCAAATTTATTTATTTAAATCCATTTTGGGACAATGATATGTAGAAAAGAAATCTTAGTTAAAGACACCCACGCTTGGTGATAGTGATAAAAATATAATCATTTTGAAGTTCTGAAAATCACAGAATTGCTATATCTGGTTTACTCTCCACTCCCCGAAGCATTAAGCTGTTTAGCACAAATCTAATTTCCCACCAAATAGCTCAAGGCAGTTAGTGCTCAGCTTGGTTCCAAAGAATTAAACACTGTTATAAGTTGTGATAGTCTATGTGACTCTTCAGATAAATCCATTTTCCAATATATGTGTGTCAAGCATAAAAAAATAAGACGCTTCTGTTGTACAAGGGGTGAATACAGTGGAAAAAAGGTGAAATTAAAGGAACATTTCCTTCAAAGCTAATTAATCATGATTAATAAAACAGAAAGCACTTGTAAAATATAGCGAGTGAATCCTTCAAGTTGAAAAAATTCATAGGTAAAGAATATTCCATGTCCTAACCCTCATGTGGTGTAAATCTTACCATAGATATGCAGCCAACTACCTCTTTGAGTCTGAATTTCTCATGTCACAGTGATGTGGAGTGAGATGGATGGTTTTTCTAGGCCATCTAATCTGCCTTTATCTGAAGTTGGGAAAGGGGCTGTGTTAGTTGTGACTTCAGTGTACTAACCTGGACAAAAGAGAACAGGTGAGTAGAGAAACTCAGTTCTGCATTTTTCCTATATATGTAGCATAAAAATGTATCAGGGACTCTGGAATCTGTCTCAAATCACAGAGGGTGGATGGGCAGAGAGATAAGAATTTCAGTTTTCTAGAATTAGAGGCAAAATGAACCGAGGAGACCAGCAATGGCAATAACATGAGAACTGAGATGGAAGTTTTCCTCTCCAAACTACATACTCAGTGACCTTTAGGTGGGGAAGAAAGAGCGATGGTAACTCACTATTATACAATAACAAATTATGTTATGTTATGTATTATACAGTACATTAGTAATTGTGGCCATTACACTGACATATAAAAAATTCATTGATATTTTCAAAACTGTATTTCAGAAGAAAGTGTTAAAAAAATTCAGAAACTTAAAAAATCTGCAACTGAGAAATACCTTCGAGAAGTTGAAGGGAGTTTCATCATTGACTTCAGCAATGATTAGAACCAGGCTTTTACCCTACAGTTTATAATAAAAGAAAGTTTATAATAAAAGAAAGTGCTCTTTACAAATCTGAGATCTCTGTCTGGGAAGAGTAAGTAGAAAGGTTTTGGCTGTGGGACACAGGGATCCTCCCCGTCCCTCACATAGGAATGCCTCTGGTAAGCTCTGCTGGAGGAATTTGTCTAAAGATGTTCTGTAATACACCTGCTTCCTCCAAATGACAGTCTGATATCTCTAGATTTGCTGAAGGTGTATTTTCTCTTCTCCAAAGGAAATGTGTGTTTCACAGCAATAGGATCCAGATTAAGAGTATACTGCTGGTCTGAGGGGGGAGAAGTCAAGCTAACCTCAAGAGATTTGGAGATTGCCTTACAGAGTGGTGGTATGAACCTCCATTGTTATTATTTGTATCACACCAGTCCCTTGATAACAGAGCTGCACTGTGGTAGACATGGGAGGAGACAATCTTCCCTTGAAGAACTGATGCTCCTAAACCAGGAAGGATGAACAAGAAGGGAGGATGTCCCTGGGGTGGCATTACATGCCAGTGATGGAGCTGACAACTGAGTCTGGTGCTGTGAAACCTCCAGGTTTAGTTCTTGTGGTGAAACTGTATGCCCCTTTTAGCTCTTTGAGGCTTGAGCTAGTTTTCAGCAGGTCCTGTGCTACTGGATGCATGGGTAAAATTCACTGGTGTGCTGAAAGGCAACTTGAAAATGAAAGACCATTGAAGTCCCTCTGTTTTAAGTAGAACCAGTGTATGTCAGACGCTTTATAAAAGTGGGAGTTCTGCAAATCCTGTGGATCAGGCTGAATTCTTTGCATGCATTCTATTCATTAGCTGTTTTTCACCTGGGTGGCTTCCTTCTCTGTGCTGTTGTTCCTTAGTTAACCTGTGAGGCGTAGCGCAAGTTCATAGTGCTTATTGATCTTACAGGCAGGGGACACAGTTTTGACTTGTACTATACATTTCAGATTTCTAATGATTCCAGTGAGTTTCAGCCTAATGCAGCTGAATTACTTATATTCACAACAGTAAGCAGCCACACTACTAACATTGCTGCTTCTGCTCCAGTGTCAGATTCCTTCCAGACCAGAGGGCTATTGTGCAAATAGTCCTGCACCTCACAGAGCTGTCAGATAGATACCTCTGTTTGGGGTGTATAAAATGGAAGGTCACTTTATTTCAATTTGAATGGACTTTATTTCAATTTGAACAGGAGGTTTCAATGGCAGTTTTCTGCATTTTGCATCAGAAGTAATCTGTCACAGAGTGCAAGAGACAGTCAAGATTTTGATGGGAACAGACAGCACGAAACTTATAATTAGTTTCTTGTTCCTCAATGTTTTTCTAATCATTTTCTTCTATAAGCTTTTCTCATAAGCAAATACTTCATAGCATGGAGCCTTCCAGTGTTGTACTGTCAAATGTCAAAGAAAATACACTAAATTCCATTTTAAAGCTAACACAGGATGCCATCCAAACTATATAGATTGTCATTGTTGGTGTCTTGATATTTCTGCTCAATCTTGCCCTTTAGTAGGAACAAAGAAACTGAAGGCTGAGTTTTTGCTCTTTGCTCTAGTACTGTCTGTGAGGCTAGCGAAGCAGTGAATCTTGCACTGAAAACCCCTGAGTTTTATTTTCTTGGTGATGCATTTCCTAAACTATTTTTGAGGACATTTATGTTGAAATGTCAATGTCTAATCCGTTCTTCTATTGTACAGCAGGAATAATAATAATGAAAAAAAAATATAGGTGCCAGACTGTCTGATCTCCAAATACTCTGCCTTATGGTCAGGATTGAACAGCCTAATTTCTGCTTGTATGGTTGAACTTCTGGCTTTTACCAGTCAGGTGCCTGTGGCATCTTGAAACAGCGATGAAACTTAGGTGGTATTTAGGCATCCCAACATTGCCCCAGTTACATTCAAATGCGGAGCAGGTTTTCTGAATGCTGCACACCTTCTGTGAGTGAAGTGTTTAAAAACTCAGCTCTCAATTCCTGACAGTCTTGCCTGTATAAATAAGGCTTGGGAGATGAGGTGTGATTTTTTTTTTTTTCCTTGAAGATATGTGGAATGCCAGCAAGAGACAGAAGCTGAGGTGGGCAGACCGGCTGTGCACCCGGTAGGAGCTGTGCTGCAGGGGAATAGGTGTGCTTGGGGTGGGAATTTGTGCTGAACAGCCAGCTCCAGTCAGGCACAGTCAATGGAAGATGTTTGAGGCAGAAGGGAACTGCTGCCCCTGGCATATCAGAGCAGTCGATTAAGACCATGGGGTGACTGGGAAAATACAGCTTGGAAATGCTCAAAACCTTTGTCTCCACTATGTATTATAGCTGAGATTTTTCAAACTGGGGTTCCTGCTGGTGCTGGGTGCTTGAGGGCAAATCACATTTGCATTTTGCTACCTGCAATCTATATGGAAAGCCTTGTCTTCAGATACTTGGTTACCTGCCTGAAGGTAGCCCTTTTTCTGCAAAGAATGGTGACTGCAAAGAAGTGACAGAGGATACTAGTTATTAGGAAAAAAATTTCTTCCCTGTGAGGGTGGTGAGGCACTGGAACAGGTTGCCTAAACAAGCTGTAGCTGCCCCATCCCTGACAGTGTTCAAAGCCTGGTTGAACAGGGCTTTAAGCACTCTGGTCTACTGGAAGGTGTCTGGGCCCATGGCTGGGGGTTGGAAACAGATGATCTTTAAGTCCCTTCTGATCCAAATCATTCTGTGATTCTGTGATTTCCTTTAAATGCAATATTGTGGATGAAAGAAAATAAGATAATATGAAAGGAGGCTCAATTCAGAATCTGGAATTTATAGTTTTATGGTGTTACAGTCAGAAGAGAAACTTTGTCTCTTTCTTTCTGGAATGTGGAGACATGCTGAAATGTAACTATACAGGGTGCAAAGTGAGAAGAAGGAAGAAGGGGGTGTTTCAGGACACTGAAAATCTCTGCATTCATGGACTGTTCTGTGGAAAATAAAACAATCAGGTTAGCACATGATCACTTTTTTGACTTTTCCATTCAAAAGATCAGGCATGACAGAATAATAATAATAATAATAATAATGGCTTTTGAATGGAAAGCTTTTATTAGCCATGCTTAGGTCTAACTAGTTTAATCTCCCTCAAGGACCACAGCTTTAATCAATTTGATTAAACACACTTTGTGCTTGCTTCCAAACCATTCTTCTTTTCAAGACAATATTACACAGTTCTGCTTAGTAATATACTGTGCATTTCTTTGCAGTAGATAACATTAACAGGTCACAGCACTAGCAATGTCTCTTAACAGCCTCCTTCCTTTACTGGCTCTTTTTTCCTAGCAGGTGTATTTATCATTTCTACCACTCTTGACATTTCCAGCTCTCCTTCCCAGGACTGGCTTCTTTCTCTTCTCTCAGAAGATTAGTTTGCATTCTTCAGTATTAAAAAGGTTTAGAAAGCAACAGGGAGTTGGCAGGAAAAGCATGAGTTTTTAGAAATGTCAAAAGGTGTCAAACTGACAGCCTTGTGGGGGACAGCAGCACTTTCCAATCAGTCTGTGCCAGAAATGGCATCCCTAAGAAAGGGCCAGGGTGTGCCACGGAGATGGTAATAAAACTTTATTCTGTTCTGAGCTGAGAAGGGAGAGAGATTTTTTCTCACTCCTTGAAGCAACCAAGGCCCAATAAATCAAGCAGCAGATCTTACAATATAATAAATAGCTGACCTTACTAAAATAGCTCCATAGAGGTGTCTAGAGGGGAGGGCAGATACAGCAGAATAGGATGGCTTTTAGTTGCCCATTTCTTTCCTTTCCTTTGGTTTAGTTTTTTCCCTGCCCCACCTTTCTCTTTTCCTTTGTTTGGTTGTTTGTGGTTTGTTTTTTTTTTTTTTTCTCTCTTCCTTTTAGAAAGCAGGAAGACTTGCTTTTAATTTTTTAAACTATAATACATCCCTCCCATGGCAAAGATTAACAGTGCTATCACTTGGTGTGGCACAACAAACAGCAGCAGTATCTTGAGAGACCTCAGATCTAATCTCTTTGCACTTAGGCTTCAGGTACAAATTCTTCATAGTGGTGAATCAAATCCCCTGCCACTCCTGTGTGATACGTGTGTTGGTTGTGGCCCTTTTGTAGGTGATAAAGTGTGTGTGGAACAGCTTGTGGTTCAACGTGGTTACAGTGTGGTGGTAAAGAGAGAGAAGGGAAGGAAACCAGTGAAGGAGCTGTGGGGGTCCCCAGGAAGCCAAATGAGCATCTAATTTCTTTTTTCTCACTGAAGCTTAACCAGACTCTTTGCTTTGCCAGACCTAATTTTTCACAGCTCTGAATGGATGTAAGCCATTTCTGCCTTATAATCTCATCCTTCTACAAACAATTTTCCTCCTTCACTCACTCTAGCACCCTACCAGTTCACCCTCTGACTAGTAACAGTCCCATTACAGGAAAGGGTGATGCAAGCATTATATTTATTGCAAGAACAAAGTTGTTTATATTTCATCTATAATTTGGGATCACTTATTCCAGGGATCTGGCAGAAGAGCTGCCTCAACTTTTGCTCTGATAACTGTTCCCGTTTCTTGCTTCCTAAAAAAATCATAACTCTGTCTGAGTTTTAGAGGTTGTTTTATTGTCTAGGTAAATGCCATCTATACTCAGCAATAGGTTTAACCTGGTAAACATTTGGAAACTGCTTCAAGTGTTTAGCATCTGTAGTTTCTTATTCAGAGAGGGTAATGATTTCTCACTTGAATAAAATAAACTGTTGCTTGATGGGCTGATTTAAGAGAAGTTTGAATGTTAAACTATGGATTTTTATTATATTTTTCCAGAGGAAAAGGCTGATAACTCTCAGTGAAAATGTCATGATTTGTAGATGCTTTCCTTGGCTAAAAGGTATTCAGCCAAATGCAGTACTCACAGATATTTTTCTAAATACCATAGCAACACTGTCTTAGATCCTTAACTTACAAAATGCAAACCCAAGTCCTGCAAAGATCTACATAGCTGCTTAATCTTTCTATTAAGCTAAAGTGTACTAGGCTAAGGGCATAAAGCTGAGTCTTTGTTAGCTCTTGCAGGATAGAGCACAAGTGTGAATCAATGTATTTAAAAAAACCCCCAACTTTAGCAGTGTAAGAATGCTTTTATTCCCAGCATCCATATTAGCCTAAGAAAAAAGGAATGAAACAGAAAAAGAATATTTTTTTTAGAAGACCCGTTATGTTAGTGCAAACTTATTTAGAGACATATGTCTCTAAATAAGTAGTTTCTGCATGGTTCAGACCTATAAGCAATCAAGACAGTGGGGAATCCATAAAACAAGAACAGAATTACAGGCTGCTGAATTGGTTAACTTTGATCCAAGCTACAGAAAATCCTGGAAGAGGTGGCATTTTAAGTCTCAAAGATGATGACTGTTATGGTTCAACCCCAGCTAGCAGCTAAGAATCACATAGCAGCTCGCTTACTTTCCCCAAATGGGATGGGGGAGAGAATCTGAATGGTAAAAGTGAGAAAACTAATAGGTTGAGATAAAGACAATTTAACAGGGAAAGCAAAAGCCACATATGCAAGCAAAGCAAATCACCACTTCCCATCCACAGGCAGGTGTTCAGCCAACTCTGGGATGCAGGGCTCCATCATGTGTAATGGTTACTTGGGAAGACAAATGCCATGACTTGAGCATCCTCCCTCTCCTTCTTACCTCAGCTTTATATGCTGAGCATGATGCCACATAGTATGGGTATCCCTCTGCTCAGCTGGGGTCAGCTGTCTCATCTGTGTCCCCTCCCAAGTTCTTGCACATCCCCCAGCCTCATCACTGGTGGGATGGTGTGAGAAGCAGAAAAGCCCTTGACTCTGTGTAAGCAGCTCAGCAGTAGCTAAAGTATCCCCGTACTATCGATATTGTTTTCAGCACAAATCCAAAACACAACCCCATGTTAGCTACTATGGAGAAAATTAACTCTATCCCAGCCAAAACCAGCATTATGAGCCATGGCTAATAACTGAAAAAACACTTTAAGTGCTTTCTTTTTCTTTCCACTTTCAGACACTTTTGCAAACTAGATTTAACAGTATCATCTTTAAGTCTTTCAACATATTTAGGAAAATATGCCAAGTGCCTGCATCACACGATAACCATGTGTCTAGGGCTTCCTGTGGAGAGACTGCTTTGATGTGCCATGGGTTGAAGCAGAACTCCCAAGCAAGAACTTCCAATGCCCATGCCTCTTTGTTTTCTCTGGAGCTTTAATTTAGTAGCTTTAATACTAACCCCTTTTCTAACTTAACACCTTAACACTGTGCTGCCATTCATTCCTTCCTTTTCCCACACGTATATTTGGAGTTCTTACTGAACTCTCCCTGAAGTGAGTCCAGGAAGCAGACTGGGGAAGTGGAGATGGGAAGGAGGTGATGCAGATGGAGTAGCTTTGCAAGATTACAGCCTCCTTGTGTGACATGACATGAAGCCCACCCAAGACTAGTGCCTCCAGTGCTGGGATAAGGCAGATGAATCACATGGCTTTTTGCAAGTAAAGGTGGTACCTGCGCACTTTGCGCTTTATGGTCACAAGGTCTGCTTATTGTTACTGCTTAACGTGTAGTCATTTAAATCCCTAGGAACTGGTGCTAGGTTGGGCAAGAGAGCTGTTCTGTGGGTGGGAGGGCTCCCTTTCTTCCATGAAAGTTCCTGTTGGAGGGAAGGTGGTTTCATTGCTCCCTTTGTTAGACAGCAGGCTGCAGTCCAAGGTGTTGGGGTATCCTGTGATGTGTACAATTGTCATGTTCATAATTTGATTGCTAGTATAGCCTGGACCAATGGCTTCACATACAGCCTCAGATGTAAATATTGCGTTCTTCCTTTGGAGTGTGAATGTTCAGGCATTAGCAGGTTCTGTAACAGCTTCTCTGAACCATCCTATAAACTGCTTTCATACAGGCTGTAATCTGGCCGTGCTGCAGGCTTCTCTACATGATACAAGCACTTTTGCTGTATAACATACGGGACAGCTGAGCTTTATTACTGCCTGTTTGATTTCAGAGGCACGATGCACTGTGAGTTACCTGGAAAAAGGCAAACACAGAGGTCCCCCCTTTCTCCCACTGAAAGTGTGTGAAGGTGCCTCGTTAACCCCTGTGATTTCATTTCAGTCTAGGCAGCCAAGTCCTACCCTTCCCAACCCGCCTCTTGCAGGTGAAGATCCTGTCCCTTCCCCCATTCCTCCTGCCTCCCAAAACGAGGGGTAGATGGTGATGTTGCGTCCCTGGATGGAGGCACCTCACTAGATGGCAGCAGCACCACAGCTTTATGAAGTAGCCTCTGGGCATCCTTCCCCTCCCCCAGACCTCTCCTTTCTACAACAGCAAGGTAAGAGAAAATCCAATAAAATCCTTCTGCTGTACACGGCTAGAAAGGAAAAGCTGTGATATGCTGAATTCTGCCCAGCTTCATCAGATATATGCACACACGTATATGTATTCATGTGTGAACGTAAATATATATGTGTGTGTGTATGTTTATGCCTAGTCTTCTCTCATCATTAGAAAGCTAATAGCTGAGGCTGACTCTCCTGGAGCCACAAGAAAAAGGGAGAGACAGAGCTGGGACAAGCCACCTTTTCGCTTACAGTCTTCCCCATGGTGGCCCCCAGACACAGGCTGTCACAGGTTCCTGCACTGTAGTGTGAGAACAGTTACTTCTCTCACACAGATCGGTAGGAACCAGTCAGCCAGGAATGGGCCTTGTCTCCTGCCTTGCTGCTGCTGCTTTGTGGTGGGAACACGTGGTAAAGGAAGACATCTGCTAATTTGGAAGATGCTAAGATTTGGTGATGATTTTCTTGCTCAGAAACTCCCCAGCCAGTTTCCTGGACTGGTTCACAGTCTGTCACAGCTGCAGCCAATTTCTGCTGCTGTAGGATGGCTCAGTTAGTTAATAAACATTGTGCCATACATTTCATTGAGCCCAGGATTAAACATCACATCAGTGTAAGAGAATGTCACTTTTCCAGCCAGCTGCTGGCCATGTCCTCCTCCCCACTGTGGCTAGTCACATATAGTGATTGGTGCCCTGAACCTTCTGCAGCAGACAGGCACAGAAATGCATGCATCAGGAGAAACACAGAAGTTTAAAAGAAAAGATGCTCTTGACTTCATTTGGCTGTGGTACTCATCTTTGTGTGCAAGAGCAGTGCAAGAGCTAGAGGTTGAGCATGGTAAGATGGAAAGACAGAATTTCTCTTAATGAGGCTGTTGGCCTCTCTAAGACAATATAGGTAAAAAATATAATGTGGGCCAGGGACAGTAAAAATTAAATTCAGCTCTTAAGGCCATACATGGCTCTCTACTCACGTGAGCCTGTACTGAGTCTGAATAAGAGCTACCAAGTTTTTGAAAAAGCGACACCTCAAATTTAAAAACAAATTCAGTGACCATAGTTGTTACCTATGTGTTATGAAGGCTATTTGAAACTAATAAAGGAGTACTGTGTGCAGTTTTGGCACTCTCAACATAAAAAGGACATGGAGCTGTTGCAGCAAGCCCAGAGGAGGGCCATGAGGATGATCAGGCGAATTGAGCACCTCTTGTATGGAGACAGGCTGAGAAAGTTGGGTTTGTTCAGCCTGGAGAAGAGGAGGCTGTGTGGAGACCTCATAGCAGCCTTCCAGTGTCTGAAGGGGGCCTATAGGGATGCTGGGGAGGGACTCTTCATCAGGGACTGTAGTGACAGGACAAGGGGTAACAGGTTCAAACTCAAACACGGGAAGTTTAGGTTAGATATAAGGAAGAAATTCTTTCCTGTTAGGGTGGTAAGGGGCTGAAATGGATTGCCCGAAAAAGTAGAAAATGTTCCATCCCTGGCAGTGTTTAAGGCCAGGTTGGATGAAGCCTTGGGCAACATGATCTAGAGGGATGTGTCCCTCCCTGCCCATGGCAGGGGTTGGAACTAGATGATTTTAAGGTCCTTTCCAACCCTAACCATTCTCTGATTCTATGATTTTATGATTAAAGGGAGGTATAGTGCTAGGCTATTTTATAAGGGTTATTTCCTAGTTGGAACTTATCACCAAGCAGTCTAAAATTTGCTAATCCTGTTTGTGTGAAGCATGAGAGAAGCAAGGAAAGGGCAATAGCCTTGGGAGTACAGTTCTCAACATTCAGCAACCGTTTTAGTATAAAAAAAAGAAGCAAGTGTGGAGCTTTGTAGCACAGTGTGGCCTCTTTGACAACAAAGATCTTTAGGGACATTCAGGCTGGTGGGGGGCCCTTGTCTGTATGAGACAGAGGATGCTGAGGGGCCAGGCTCTCACCCACACTGCCTGTGATGCCTTTGCCTGTACTGACCTGACTGCTTGGCAGCAGCAAGGAGCAGCTGCATGAGGTACTTGTTTCCTCAGTGCCCTTTAGGGCCCAAAGCCAGTGAGTTTATATTTGGCTGGGACTAACTCTTTGGGAAGAAAGCCCAGACTACTCTTGTCTTTAAATGTGGTAGCTGCAGTAGTGACAATGCACTTTTACTTGGCTGGGTGCTGGCATAGAGAAGCATAAAGCCCTTTCCGTAATGTAATGGTATTGTATGTATGACATTGCCATGGTTTAAACCCAGCTGTAAATCAGAACTACAGTCTCTCTCTCACTGCCCCCCTCTCCCCCCAAGAGGGATGGGGAGGAGAATCGAAAGAATGTAACTCCCATGGTTTGAGATAAGAACAGTTTAGTAACTAAAGTATAATACAAATCACTAATGCTACCACCAATAATAGTAATGATAAGGGAAATAACAAGGGAAGAGAATACAACCACTCACCACCTGCTGAGCAATACCCAGCCCGACCAAGCAGTGATCTAAAACTTCTGGGTAACTGCCCCGTGTTTACATACAGGGCATGATGTGCTATCGTACGGAATACGTCTTTGGTCAGTTTGGATCAGATGTCCTGTCTCTGCTTCCTCCCGGCTTTCCCTCCTCCCTGGCAGAGCATGAGACTCAGAAAGTCCTTGGTTAACGTAAACATTGCTGAGCAACAACTAAAAACATCAGTGTTATCAGCGTTGTTCCCAGGCTGAAAGTCAAAAACACAGCACTACACCACCTACTAAGAAAGAGAAAAATGACTGCTACTGCTGAACCCAGGACATATATTATATGAGTACAAGCGTATGAGGATTTCTTGCACTCATAGCTAATCTCAAAGTCCTCTATTAGACTGTTCAATTGAGCATGTTTTGTGGCCTCAGAAGATGAGTTGCATGATATTTACTGGTGTCAGTGATTGTTTAGAGGTCGGAACTAAACAACCGTATTCATGGTTGTTCATTATCCTTTAGAAAATAAAATATACTCTACATACCACTCGCAGTCCGTAGGCCAGCTGTCTTTACTGCAAGCACAGTATTGAAACAGTAGTGGTATTATAGCTAAAATTGTTCTTGCATTTCCATGTCATTATGGTTTTGCTGAGTTGAAGAACATCAAGTTACTGGAAACATTGATTTCAATATTTTTAAGATAAATCCCAAATACTTAGCATAGTTTGTGAGTTGTTTCAATATCTATGTTAAATTATGGTTTAAAACTACTGTAATATTGGTTAGTACTTAAAATTTCTTTCCCACCAAAATTTCTACGACATCTGATATATTTTCAGACTTTCTCACTATGAGATTGAATGTGTGTGCTTCTTTGGTGTGAGCAGATACAAACATTTGTTTAAAGCATATTTGTTGAGTAAATTCTTATTTAAGGTTGGGAAAAAATCCTGTCTCTGATATGGTATAATTGGCAGTTCAGGATTGTTTTCATGATGCAAAGTAAAATGGCTCTATCCAGGACAGTAACTAACTTAAGAGATATGCTGATGATTGTGTGGTTTATGATGACTTCATGACTCAATGTCTACCTGATGTCCTGGTTAGTACCAATAGATGCACTTGCATCATGTAATCAAGACAAAGTTTTCCTATAGGAAGCAGGACCCATAAAAGTCAGTTAATAGGTTTGCTCTTTTGAAAAGATCATGCTTATAGAGGGTGGTTAAACCCTTGGTAATGGACCCAAGTCTGAAAAAAAGTACAGATCTCCTAACCTTGGGGCATCTTTTCCTACCCAGAAGTAGCTCTTCTGGTCAGCCAGTACTGTCCTGAGTGTTTGTAGAAGTTTATGGGTTATCTACTGCCCTTTGCTCAATCCACATGACATGTTTCATGTCATGCTTACACAAAACAGTCCATGGGATTTAAGACTGAGCAATTACTCTCACAATTCCACATGGCAAAGAAGCTGGGACACATGTTGTGGGTTGATAGACACTGAAAAAGAGAAGTCTCTCCTGGCAACTTGTGCTGAAGATATGAAAATGGCAAGGAATCCTGGAAACTTTCCCAAAACTTCTTGTTTATAGATTGTGACAACATGGGGATTCCTACAGTCCTGGACTGTTTCTCTATCACTTGTCCTTTGCCAGAAGGCACTGGTTAGTGTCTCCTTGGAATGACTCTTTCCATGCCTTGGCCCCTGATGCTTTTACCCTTCAAAAAACTTTTAACAGGTTGGTTGGAAACACATCCCAGCTGCTAAAGTACTCCAAATTTGTCTTGGTTTCTAGGCACTAAAATGATTGATTCTTCTATAACAGTGTATTATTAAGATTCCTGGAAGAGGTTCTGGGAAAGAAATGTACTTTGTGCTGACAGCATTACTTGAAGCCTCAAAACTTGAAATAGCATTAAAAAAAAAAAAAAAAAAAAAAAAAAAAATAAAGTATAAGAGCCTCATTGCCATGAAAAACAGAGACAGATGGGGAGACAGACCTATATGATGCTACAAATAGATGAGTATCTTGTAAGGATTTCAACAAATGTTATAAGACCTAGTCAAAATTTCAGAAACTACAGATTTGCTNAAAAAAAGTGCATTAAGTGCATCAATGCACTATGCTCCTGATTTCAAGTTTGGAAACAGAGCTATATGAGAATACTATTAAGAATGTGTAGATGAAGAATCAGCATGTGTTTGGTTCTGACAAGAAAGTGCATCTCTTGTTCTGCTGACTCTGAGAGCATCTCTGGGGCATCTTGCAGCTGTGGAAGCTGGAGGAACACCACAGCGTTACTGGTCTCACAGGGCTGCCTGTTGAGCATCCCTCTTTGAGGTTTAGCCCTGCTGTGGGGTTTTGAGGACACCTCTGCTCAAAATGTGCTATATCAGATGTATGATACTAATTTGAAAGCTAAAAGCCACATACCCCTAGAATCAGGTTGCTCAGCTTTGAGATGGACTTTCTTTAAGAGGACCTATATTCCTCTTTCTCTGTGCACTTCAGCTCGATGAAGGGTGTTCTTCTGAGTATATACCAAACTTGGCTAAGTTTTACTCTCTTGTATTCTTTAGGATGGGGATAAAAGGAAATTACAGAAAATAAGATGTTTCTCTGAGTTTATATATACTTGTATTAAGCACCCAGGCTGATGTAGCTTGTGAACTGAAAGGATGGCTTTACAATTCTGTACAAAGCCATAAAGCCACTCATTGCTTTGCCCCAGTCTCTGCCTGGGGCTTCCCAAGGCATTATTAAGCATGGGGATGGGGTTCACCACTCAGGGCAAGAGGGAGATACTTTGGCCCAGGATCTGCTAATCTCACAAGGAAGAGGGCATGGAAGAGGGGCTTGGAGATGGAGGTGACATCACAAGCTCACAGGAAGCCGTAGGCAATTTGATTAAAAACAGGAGGATCCCAAAGTGCCAGTACAGAATCACAGTTAAGACGAACAAAATTGAGCATTAGAACAGAAGGGCAAAGTTTGTTCAGGAAGGACTGACTGTCAGAAAAGAAGGAAAATGAGGTGAATAAAAGGATGCTTAAACCAAAATAGTCCAAGATGTGAGATAAAAAAAACCCCAAACATCTCGATACTCTCAAGGTCATGGAAAAAAGAAGAAAGAACATAGATATTTTCATGTGCAGTTGTCTATCATAAATCTATAATAAACCAAGGGAATTTAAATCACACCAGAAGGATCAGATGAATGTGGATTTAACTTAGCAAAATTATCCAATGTCCAACTGTCAACAGAGATTTTTAATTACCTGTCAGGGATGGACTGCAGCTGGACAGTAGGGATTGTCCAGAATTTTATCATACTGTGTTGGGATAAACTTTTTGTATGGATGGAGAACAAAGGAATTAACAGGAGTTCTACCAAGTTTGATTCTGACAAGAAAGTCTTGCAGAGAATGTGAAAGAAAAAGGCAGCAATTAGGAAAGAATTGTTAAAGAAAAGAGACTTCAATAAGTTGAGGAGTTTAATTTATGTTAAATCTTGAGAAAACTCTTAATAGTGGAGATAGTTGCATAAAAAGGTATAGTGACAAGTAGTGAGGAATGTCCATTGCTGGGAGATTTGAGTGGATAAGGACGCTGGGTTAGGGAGCTGGTGATCTTGCACTGAAGGAGGTTGCCCACTTGTGGCACCTCCTATGCCTATTTTTGATCTGATGATAAAGAGATGGCTATTGAGTTCAGCATATAAGTCACACCCCTGCTTATGCCTAATTTGCTATAATAATATTCTCTGTTCCTATGAATGTAACTAACTGGTTTGTAAAGCACTTTGAAACATCAGATTACATGAAAAATGCCATTAGCATGCAAATTGCTCCCTCACAATAAACACCATTAAAAAAGTAGTAAAAGTTGCCAACATTTTATCTGATATCCCTTAACTGTTTTTTTCCCCCTACTGTACTCACCAACTGTTGTTTTTCAGACCACATCTGATGAACAGACAAACCACTATTAATATATATTTAAGAAATAAATAAATCCATATTTAAGCAGCTGAATAAAAATGCATAGCACATTAAGAGAACAGCATAAAAAGTGGCCTGGTATCATATGGAAATGCCTGACAAATGTGAGCCTGACAACATGGAAGGACACTTTTAATGCATTATTTATAGATATTGCTTTACCACCACAAGCCATTGAGATCAAGGTCACTCAGTGGACTTCTGGGCAATGGGTCAAGACTTGAGAGGCGATATTGATAACAGCAGCTGACAGTTTCTTGGATGCAGCTGGTATTTTTCTAAGCAGCAGCTTTTTCTAACTTCTAATGAACAATGGAAATCTGTTTGCTGTGAAACTGCTCGTGTCTGTCTTGGTCAAAACTCATTAATTGTGGTCAGTGTTGAGCCTGATGTAACTGTTCTCCCTCTTCCCTGCATCTTCCTGTAAATCAGCCAAGTAAATACATCTAATCAATGCAACAACTCCAGGTGGGTTTTAGTTTAGTTTAGTTTTGTTTTGTTATTAGTTCCCCAGACCCTGGTTTCTCTCTCAGTTCTCTGCTGATCATACTTTCTAATATGTTGATGTCTCAAAGCTGAACACTTCCAGTGTGTTGGGATCAAAAATAATGAAATTTAAGCTGCGACTGAAGAAAATGTGAATAGTCTCTGTGTCTCCCAGCACAATGATTTCTCTGTCTGGCCTTAAAGGTTTCCACTCCCTTTATAACCTGCTCTTCCTACTGATTGTCATAACTTACACAGTTTTGGTTGGTGGAGTTTCTTTTGTTGCTTTGCTGTTGTTGTTGTGTATGTGTTTGGGTTTCTTTTCCTTAATGCTATCTAAATTTCTTCTCAGAGGAAGATGTAAGAAAAAGGCATTTTGTTCTCCTTAACCAAATTACATTCTTATTTAGCAATCCAAGTCACACCTCATAAAGTATGTGGAGAGATTTTTTTTTTTCCCCAGAATGTTTTTGCCTGACAAGGCCACCTGACCATGTAGAAGCTTTTGTCAGGCTTATTGCACAGAGGCTCCTAACTTCTTCCTTACTTGCACATGTTTTTTCAAAGATCAATTTTCATTGCTTGCCTAGTACATGGGTTTACAGCCTAAACCAGTTAGTAAACTGCTGATGGAAGGCTTGGTCAGCATTCTGTTAAATTCCACTTTTTGTGTCATTTGTTTTGTGTGTTTCTCTTACCATTACATTATCAGTGGCATTAAACTGACCATGTTTATATATTCATCTTTTATTGGTTAATGGATGTTCCTTTCCAGAATAATCCATCATCTTTTGCTAATGTAAGCTATGATTTTCACTGAGAAAACAAGCAGTCAAACCAGGTGACCTCTTCTGAAGAAGAGACTAACGCACATAAATAGTGTTAACTTTCTTTTGGGTAACTGGACTGCAAACTAGCTCAACCTTTAATTCTAAGAAGAAAAAAGTCTTAAAAAATAAATTACCTTTTATAATCCCTATATTTCTTTAAGAAACTTTGGAAGGACTTCATTCAAAGTAAGCAATAATCCCTAAGAGTAACCGGAGTAAAATGAAAATAGATGGATTCCTTCTGTACTAGTTTTAATCACAGGGAAAACCCTACAAGATTATACAAAGAAAGCTGAAATCTGGGCACTACATCTGCCAGAGCTACTGAGTTTCCATTAGCTGCCAGAAACTGTGGCATTTTTTGCTCCCAGTAATAGTAGTGTAAATTATTCTTACTGAAATTGAAGGAGCTACACTGAAATTAATCTGGCATAATCTAGGGCAGACTTCCTCTCCTTCCTTTTCTGAAGCAATTTGGTTCACATAATGTATATACAATAATTAATTTAAACTAACATGAAATAGCCCATTTAACTTTTTGAAAGGATTTGGGATTTGAAGACTTCTAGTCTAATATTCAGGATGATTTCTGTTTATATGGCAAACTACTTGGAAAAATAAACTAGGGCAGCAGAAAAAAAAAAAAAAAAGGATAAATTCCAACTGGACTTTGAATTCTGTAAAATTTGACATGAGTTTTTTAATTATTTCATGCCGAAATATTTTTCCGAAGTAGTTAAATATTTTTGGTACTCTTTGACAGAGGATGTGACTCTAACAGTCAAAAATGCCACATCCTTAGTCTGTGGGCACTGGTGTGTGTTACGCAACTCATCAATCAGTGATTTTGTACTGCTGCAGATAAGATCAATATTTGTCACTTGTAAATTGTGGCTTCCAGTCCAATATTTACAACAATTTTAATTGCTAGTGGCTACATGCCTGTCTAGAGAGAGAGAGAGAGAGAGAGGCCTCTCTGTTTGCTGGGGCAGTAAGAATGTGAGATGGCTTTGCAGAAGGAAAGCATTGAGCATTTGATACCACTGGGCTTCATTAGAGATTTAGTGTAGGGATGTGTCAGTGTCTCTATGAAGAGATGGGATGGGTACAGCCATACATGTTGGGCCCAGGTCCTTGGCTAAGGTCAAGAAAGATGAGGGCTGGCTTTCACAGAGCCTCTTGGATGTGTCTGCAGCAGGCCTCAGATTCTGTGGTAGGTGTTTCTGGTTTGGCACAAGGCAAATGCGTGGAGCTCACCAGGCTCAGTACAGGTCATGCGGAAATGCTGCATGCTGAGGTATGCAGACAGTGCTACTGGTGGCATCGGCCTGAATCCCACATGCCCAGGTGGATTTACATCCAGTTGCGTACCCAGTGCAACTCTTTGCTGTTCACTCTGCTTTGGGAAAGTACAGAGGATACACTGGCCCTTGCTCTTGAGTAGGCAATAGCCGATATGGAAAGGTATTTATCTATTCTGATGCCAAGCTACACTGAAGCTGATATGCTCTCTGCAGAGATAAGCTGGCCTGGTAGCAGTTTGCCCACTTTTATGTGGCACTTGCACCTGCAAACCTGCACAGGCAAAGGCACCCCTGCAGCTGGGAGGTGAGGATCCAGCTATGGGCAAGCAGGAGTTAATCGCAGGTCATCATGTGATACAGATAAAATGTCCAGTCCAAGAATTGCTTACAACATGTATTATATGTGGCACATGAGAGGTAATAATGAATAATAGCTACATGATCATATAGCATATAATCCCAGCACCTGGGTCAGGGGATCACATCATTTGACACCAAGGATTGTTCCTGCGGTATTTCTCTCCTATATTATATAGAAATCAAGGATCTGTGAAATGGATGAAACCTACCCAAATAATTCTCTTCCCGTATCTTTCACGAGTTATTTCCATCACAAAATTTTGAGGCTTGAAAGCTTGTTGGCAAAGAAAAGGTTAACTTATTCAGCTGCTTGTTTACAACACCAAATGGGAACACATCCCTTTGCCCAGTGTTTGACCTTGCTCAATTCTTGCTTTTGAGTTTGCTCTGACATTTGCATGAATTTTTCAATGTAATTTGGAAAACTCAGTGATCAGTCAGGACTGTATAGTGAATTTGCAAATTTTCATGCTCACCATGATCATGCCAAGTATCTCTGTTAACCACTATAAGGGACAAACGTTCAGAATAATTTTCAGCTTGTTTTGCTTTAATTGATTTTATACTGTTTGCTGGGTATAATTAGGTTTTTCATAATCAAGTCTTCTTTTAGAAACAAAATCATATATAAAAATAAATCCAAGTTGTGTACTAAAACCTGAAATCTGAATGAATAAGTCAAAGCTGAAAGAATAAGGTTTACTTTCCAAACCATTTGGAGCTGTGCTCAGGTTTATGTCACTGTGGTGAAGAACAGTTAAACTGCTTTTATTCCTTTCTAATCCCAGGACCAACTGTGAATCAGACTGGTCCTTGGCCTACTTACAGGAACCTCTGAGCTCTTTTTTATGCCTTGTTACCTCATGACTTGCAGGAGGCTGATGTCCTTGAGAAGGGTGTGGTATTACCAAGGTGTGGATTCTCTCTGGCTACTGTTCCTTCTTCTTGCTTATGTCTTTTGCAGTAGAGGCTAAACAAAAGATTTTGGCAACGCTGGGGAATGGTTGGACTTGAGGATATTAAAGATCCTTTCCAACCTGGATGATTCTATGTTGCATACTTATGCAAGCTGAGGTGTTTTCCAGGTGAGCTGGCTGCCTTGTGCTCATGGTGAAGCACAGAGCATCTGCGACAGGACAGGAGGGTGAGATTAATCCTCTGCAGCACAGCTACATTTGTTCACTGAACATGCAAAGTGCTGCATGGGCGATATCAGTGAGAATTCCTGATAGGAACTAGGTGTTGCAGAAAGCTGAAGTGAGTGCTACAAGAATAAGTGCTACAGCACCTGGTGGATGCTGAAGGGAGTCAGTGAAACAAGCAGGTAAAGTGACTGCAGTTCATGGATATTAAGAGTGGCTTGTCATTTGAACCTAGGATGTTGTGGAGTCATTCCTATTTTCCTATTTTTTTCTAGATCTACCTTCCACCATATTTGTTTTGTGGTATTTCAAATTACTTTTTTTTACAGCAACATATTTAAAAGAGGTGAAAATCATAGAAATTAGAAAGTGGAATGGCTGTTAAGCATAGACTGAGTGCTGAATCAGAAAACAAAGCTCAGTTTTTTAGTCCAAATTTTAATGTTGCATCTCTGTTCTACCTACAATAAGCATACATGATTCATTCCTATACCAAGACAGATTTTTTCTTGCTGTAGTATATGTTCTCATGTGCTTTGTCCTGTCTACATGCAAATAGCTCGGATGATGATATTTCCATCTATACCCTCCAGCGATTACTCTGTGGGCTAATCCATTATATTGTTAATGCATATTTTTTCCTTCCTTTTTTTCTTTCTTTGTATCTATCTCAATTTTTTTCCTCTCTTTGTTATTATTTTGGACGTTTTATCACATCTATTAGTCATAGCAGGAAAAAGATCACTTTGAGAGTGGATTTCCTATAATAACGGAATCTTCATATATTTCCCATGCTTGTGGAACAGCTAATGACCAAGTAGCCACTAAAATGTGCTCTATTCATTACTCATATTGTATCTACTACGTTTATTTTTAAAACTGTCAACATCTTTCCCCCCAACCATGTTGCTCTTGTTGCTCTTATAAGTCTTGGGGAATACTGAATGGAGACACAGCAGCCACAATGCAAAGGCAGGACAAGATGCTCTTGCTCCCTACCATGCTCTGAGACAGGACACCTCTGGTGCCAGTGACAAAGTGAATGCAAGGAAAAGTAGCTATGCCTGTCACTTAGTGAGTCTGAGCTCTGGTGTTTAGCTCCATAAGTCTGGATCAAAAGCTTTTACCTTATTGCATGTTAAAGGTGTGACTGCTGGTGGTATTACTGCGTTAACCATGAGCTGCTTCTCTCTGCAGTAAGTTGCTGGCAAGCCTGGGTGATGTGCATTTAAACACTGTACAGGTTGGCTATTGATAAATACATACAGAGAATTTTAAAGAAGCAAGCTCTTAGAAAGGACATTGAATAATGGTATTATCAGCACACTGAATCAATTGATATGACAGTGACTGGCCCATGGTTTAACTCACAGACTGTGTGTGTAGGGCTTGAGGCAAGGGGAGAGCAGCTGTCCCTGCAAGGGACAAGGATGGTTAGTGCAGTTGTTTTACCTGCTGGATCTTCAGATGAGCAAAGCAGGGAATGGGAGACACTCCCTGGTATGTTTTCCATTAACACTTTCAGGTGGAGAATAACATGAGCAACTCAGATGCCAGGGACTAGACTCCAGTTAAAAGCAGCTAAAGCTTTTTGTTTTGACTGATATTTTAAACTTAAGCTAGCTAAAGAGTGGATGTTTGAGCAGTGGCTGACATGACTGACAGGATGGTTGTAAAGTGAGGACCATATAAAAGTGAAAATAAGCAGTCCATGATGGATATGACAGAGGAAGGGAGCTTTAGAGAAGTGTAGAGGACAGATAGCTGTTGTCAAAGGAGCTTTAGAGTGTGGTGTTTGTGGTAGCATTCTGGAGAGAGCTTAGCTGTTCCAGATTACACTATACAAAGTCAGGCATTTTTCAAGGAAGGTGCAGGAGCCAGGCATGGCTTAAGGGAAGTTTCACCTGTGCAGCTGCATAGGAGGAGAAAAAAAACAAGGTGTTAGCACTGCAACTCAGACCATAATAATCACTGTGAGGCTGAGCATTGAAGAGTCATGATGCCAGCAGGGCTGAGGAGCTGATCCAGCTCAAACCTCATCCAGTAAAACTGAGTTATGCTTTTTGTGGCAGCTCATGCTTAGGCTGGCTTAAAATGATGGAAACTGCCAACTCAGACTGCTCTCTGAAGACAATACCCGTGCTGCAAGCCTGAGTGACAAGCAGAATAATGGCATTGTCTAGAGAGATTGAGAAACCAAGTAGGGGATAAGGTATTGCAGTTCTGTTTTAACTACCCTGGAATTCAGCTGACAGCTAAACACTAGTGAGAAGACACGAGGGAGACAGCCCCAGATCTTAGCTGGAAAAGGAGGAGACAAGTCTGTAGCAGAGAGAGGTCAGCAGGATAGAGAGAGTAGATGAATTTGGCTTGGTGGATAAAATTACTTGCATATTTTTCTTGCCTTTATCAGAATTCTTTCCAATATGTCTGTTGATATATTTCTGTTAGAAAATTGATTCACACTCAGCATATTGCAGCAGATTGATCTTCATCAAGATCATGATGTGATGCCCTGTATCTGGATTTCTAAGCTGTGCTGGCCTCTCTTCAGAGTTTGGGGTATTGTTAATTCATGCTCCATTTGCTCTTTTCCATGCTTCTGCTCTGTGTTTCTATATTTTGGATTATTTCTCTTCTAAGAGATTAGGTGATCATTTTCCAGGGTGCATTATTTAATTTCTCTAGGGGTTCTGAATTATTTCTTGCTATCCTTGCAGCAATGTACGCAGTGTTTCTCATTGTGCGAGTGAAATGAGGTTTGTGTAAATTTGTATTAGGAATGGTATGTACACCTTACAGCTCAACCCTTGTGAAACAACTGCACCAGCTGAAGGAACATTAGAAGATAAGATGTTTCTTTTCAGTGACTCTCCTCTGAGTATTTCAGATTGTATAAGTTGCTGTTTACCCTGTCTGGCCTCTTCTAGTCTCCATTTCCTTCCTCCATGACATTGTGTTTAGTTCTTATTTCCTTATATATATTATTATATTATGCTTATCTATTTCATAGAAATATATCTATTTCATAGAAATATATCTATTTCATAGAAATATATCTATTTATATATATGCATATATTTGTATATACATATATGTATATCTATTTCATATAAAAGTTATGAGGAGCCAACAACATATTTAAAACCATGCCTTCAATATTGTACAATGACTTAAATGTCTTACAAGTAATTTATGATGTATTTACAGAACATAACAATTATATTTTCAAGCATCAGTGATTACTGCAAACATAGACTGTATACTATATTATAAAAATTGTCCTTTATTGCAAATGGCTTAGACATGCTCTGAAAGCATATTTAATAAAATGAGTAGCCTTTATCATCAAATAAAGATAATCTTGCTGGCTGTTGACAAGTTATAATTCTTTAAAAAGCCATTCAAAATAAATTACACTATTTGTGGGTATACAATGAACAATCTAATAAAGCATTAGTAAAATACTGTGCATTTGAAACATGGGCTTTTTTTTTTTCCTAATAGAATTGTAAATTGTATTTATTTTACAAAATTTCCAACATCCTTTAAATATAGTTGGAATAAAAATTACCTTGGAATTTGTAGATTGCTTTGATCATACTTGACTGTGTTCCAAACAAATAGAGACACTTAAAAATGGTGTATGTGTTTGCAAACACTTCAGTAAAATATAAAAAGTCAAAAAGTATATGATATGCTACTGAAAAAATACATAATAAAATATTCCCAAGTTCCCCAAAAAATTTCAGTGGGGAAAATTACTATATTTTCCTCCACTAAAATAAAATAGTGTTACTTTATGGAATAGCCCAGAGGCTACCCAAGGGGAATGGGGCTCACTATGGGATGCAGTGAAGAGACTTTTGTGATTACATGAGAGATATTGTGGGATTTTTTAGGTGCTCAGCCTTGCTGCTGGTTTGACCTGGGGACATGTAGCTGTGCAGCGTTGCCTTGATTGGGCTTCTGGGTTTTGTAACCTCTGCACACTGCATACCTCAAAGAAATCATCAAATGCACATCATACAATGCTCTGTCAAATGTGCAGGTTTCATTTACTATTGTGTAGACCACAACACTTTCTATGCAAGTGTTCACTGACAGTGATAAGTGCTAGTGTGTTAACTTAGTTGAAGAAGCTAGTGGAGTTCTTACTAGAAGCATTATATTAGTATTATTAAATATATAGTACTGATATGTGTATATTTACAATTGATATATTGTATATTGTCTATATTAATATTCTTTGATATATTGTACTGTAGTTCTTTCCATGTTTCCAAATTGTGTCAAAGTTCATACCCTGCCACCTATCATTTAGACTGTCTTCTGTTCTTTTTGGTGTGATCTGGATGTAAACCACAGTAATGGTGGCCAGTTGAGAGCCCCACTGTTTTAGATAGGAGGATTAGTACTTCCTCTGTGGAATATATGCTGTTCTTTTACCCTCTTGACATACAAATAAGGTGCATATTTACAAGGAGAGAAGACTGGGACAGTATTATAGGTTCTTTTAATGACAGGATGGTTATCTTTTCTGCTTGTCACAATTCAAGGAGTATCTGGAAGATGTTCTTATTCCTATGATTTAGTCTTTGGTAGTCCTGCAAAGAGCAAGGAGTTGTACTCAATGATCCTTATGAGTGTCTTCTAACTTGAGTTATTCTACGCTTCCATGATTCTATGATTAAATTCATTTTTGCTCTTCCACAGGTGCACAACTTTGCACAGCACTAGGGTAGACTGAGGCATCCTCCATGCTTTGAGTGCATTCAGACGTTCCCTGGGCAAATTGTAGTGTGATGGTGTTTGGCAGGCAGCGTCCAAGTTACAGCCAATTCCTGTTGCCTATGTATTTGTGCCCCACACTGCTCAAGTATCCCAAGAGCTCAGAGAAACTGGATCTCTAGTTGTATGATATTTTTGGCCAGCATAGCTGAATCTGAGGTAAAATACAAGATGAGCAGGAGGCTGGAGCATAATAGTTTGCCTGGCCACTCCTGACCCCTCCTGCTTGCAGCTCAGTCAATCTGTCCTTGCATGTATTTTACAATGTGAATTACATAGACTAGATACTCTTATATCTGAAAGGACCCTCACCTCCTGCAGTGTACGTTATTGAGACTTACAGAGAAGTGACTTTTTACCACCCTGTGTATGTAAACATAAATTTTATATGCAAAAAAGCATGACAATACCTTAGAACTGACCTTGGGAATTGCTTTTTTCTGTTGTTTTGGTTTGTTCTGCTTTTTTATTCTATGGAGGTTCTGAAAGACAAAGGCAGCTCTCTGTTTTTAATTACTGTAAGTAGCTTGTAAGTAGCTGGAGCAGCTTTTTATACAACCTGATCTGAATATATTCCAGGCTGCAGATAGACACCTATTTTAAAGGCACAGCATGCTTATCATGGCTTTCTGCCAGTCAAACAGTTGTCACTTGCTAGACAGTCCTAAACAACTTCTGGTCCTTCCTCAATTTGCTGTCTGCCTCACTGATGGAAAGGGCAGGGCTTCTCCCTTCCCCCTCCCTTTCTTTTCCTCTGAACTAGTGTCACCACATGGCAGGAGAATTCAGCCACTGCTGCTGAGAACAAGGCAGTGTTTGTGCTGCTGGCCCCAGGACCTGGATAAAGACCCCTGAAATGGAGCAGAGCAGATTATCAGTGTAATTCCCCAAGAATCCTCTGCTTTCTGTAACTACTTGAGGTGGATATGAAGGAGAAGAAGATTTAGTTGGTTTTGTTTTGCTTTTTAAACTTTTGAAGCTTTCTCAAGACTGACAAAAATGAAGTCCAGATCTGTTTTTTCTTAACCCTGGGCAGACAGATTATGTATCGATTGTATGAGTACTGTGGTCTGGTTTTGTAGCAATAACACTCAGAGACCTAATCTGAAGCAAAGTTAACATGATAAATGCATGGAAATACTTGGGCTTTTTTTTTCCATACTTGGTTTTATCTCCATAGCACAGTTATAGGGGAGCTTTGCTACTGTGTCAGATCAGCAATGAAGCACCCAACATAGATCAGCAACTCTACAGAAGACCTCAACTGAGCCTCAATATCTTTTGCTCCACCTCCTCCCTTACTTCTTGTTGGTCTCCTTGCTTGCTTCCTGGGCTAGAGGTTCCATGCATTTTGAAGAAAGTCCTAGAAATGTTCTCTCTGGACTACTGAAAATATTCTGACTCCTGGTTCCTGATTTTGACCCTTTGACCCTTTGGGATTCTTTATGGTTTTATGGACATTTCCTTTAAGACTTCTCTTTAGCCAGTGACTTAGTCAAAATTTGGCTACTGTCCGTCTGGGGCAAAAGCACATAGCAGTCAATCCTGCCTTTTATGGTTCATTATTATTTGTGGTTTGTGGAATTTTTCCGCTTTTCTTTTTCTTTCAGGCAAGATTTTCACAGCCAGCTTTGCAAAAGTTTTGACCCTGTAGTGAAGACCAAAAGTATCTTAATTCTGATGGCCAGGATTCTTAATTATATCCTTAATATAGCTAAATGTAAAATTCCTTTTTTCCATTAGAAATAGAAGTCTTCCACAGCCAGCCATCATTGCAGAGATGTTGAGTGCAAGATACTTTTCTTGTCTCTTTGCTCCCTCTTTGCTTGGCTTAGGTGAAATGCAGCACTCCTACTAAATGATGAGGAGAAAAAGAAGGGGAAAAAAAGGTTTCCCTCTACTTGTTTTGTCTTTGCTGTACGTTTTGTTTCTGACTGATCCCTTTGGAAGAGCTCAAGCAGCTGAAGAAGACTGGTCAGTATGAAACACTGTTTTCTTCTCCATTCCTTTTTTTGTTTACTGTTGCTGGTTTTAGCTATTGACTATATATTTTCTTAGGACTTTGTTGGAAGAATGCAATAGTTTTTATTAAAATAATTATCTCCAGTGATAACTCACTGCCTGCAAACAGTGCCTTCTTGGTGTCTATGGTGTCTTGGGCATGGTATTCAGGTTTGTTATACTCTGGTCTCTGGACATTTACAGAAATGAAAAATCAGGAAATGCTCTGTTAGGTCCCTGCCAATGTATATATGGGATATTGTGTAGATCTTCCTATATTTCCTATATAATATTAACTATATTCTTTGGGTTTTCCATTTGTTTAGTCTGTTTTCTTGTTCCTTCTCTAAGTCCCAACATAGAGAAGGCACTTGTAACCTTTTCCATTTTTCTACTTCTAATAGTAAAAAAGATGTCACCCATAAAATCTGCTCTGCCTCTCTGACTTGCTCTCTTGTGAGGCCACCCCATGATTATGTCTCCATAATCTATTCTATGACAGCACATGTCTAGCTACAGAAAATCTCTCTATGGTTGATGTTTATGCAGTTCAAATATGTTTAAATATCAATTTGTCTTTCCATCTTTGTCAAATGTTTGCCCTCAGCTTTTTCAAATTTTCCTTGCAAAGCAAGTTTTCCAGGCCCTACATCTTTGTGTTCTGTTTTTGGCTTTTTCTCAGAAGTCACAATCTGTCAATGCTACAGCTACTTGAGAATTTTCCAGTGAAAAGCTTCTTTGTTTTGCTTTTTAATTGGAAAGTAATTTTTGTGAAGTTGGAGACAATTGTCTTGCAGAAGGTGTTTGCTCCCCCTGCCCCGGGTATATTTTAAGTTGGTACGATCTGAATAGACATATTTAGTTTTGTGAAACCAAATGGATGCTCTTCCTTTTGGTTAACCAGCCAGAATATTGGAATTGTTCTTAAACATTTTTTCTGTGGAAGAATTCAGACACCTCATCACACGGCAGCCCTTCATCTGTTGAAACGCTGTGTTTAAAATTCCAGCAGTGGAAAACTGGAAGATCATGGGAGATGATACAAATTGGCCAAGGCTTCCTTCTGCAGGAAAAAAACCCAACAAACCCAAGCATTATGTTTGATGGCCATTAGGAAAAAAGGGACAGTTATCAAACTAAGATAAATATTGGTGGCATTGGCTGCCTTTCCCAATGGCAGCATTGCAGAGTAGTTATGATTCAGGCAGCTGAAATTAGATGTTCCCTAATTTCAAACTCAGAAAAGTTCTGAATGGCTTCTTGCTGCTGCAGGTTAACAGCAGGTTTATTCATTACTATTATTACTGATTTCCTAGGAAGATGCGCTTAATTAAGCTGGCTGCTACCATCACATGAATTTTAAGGCAAACTGCTAATGTGAGCTATTTATTCCATGCACAATTGAACACACTGCCAATACTGCCTATAATAATACAAAAATGTTGTTATGATTGCTAAGAGTGTGTGCTAAAAGACTGACGACATTTTGTCACTTGGCTTCTGTAAGGTTTAAAATATGCTGGCGAGGGTTTAGTGTTAAAAAAAAGCCTTTTTTTTAAAAAAAAAAAAAAAGAAAAAAATTGTTACTAAAATATCTCTGTGCTCCTGAACACACTGTGTTGTAGCAGGGCATGTGGGTGATGGTTTTAGCTGGCTCTACCACCTCTCTCCAGTCATTGTTTTTTCTGTATTTCCCTCTTTCTCCTGTATTGGACTCACTTATATATATTTACTGCAACACAGAGTATGCTGGGACAACCCAGAGGAAAAAAGAAAGCCGGGGGATGTAAATCCAAAGCCTTGGGATTAGCAGTAACAAATTCTCAATTATATTGTGATGTGTTTCTTCAGAAATCCCTTTTCATATACAAGGCTTCATGAGTGAGCTCATTATCTCCTGGTATGTAGAAATGTATTTTGCCTTTGCTCAGCCAACGCTAACGTATTTATTATTTTTCTGATACTAGACCAGGCTTTAAGCTGTGTAATGCTTTCTTTACCATTTCATTGTTTATTTGTTTTAATGAATACCCATGAGCCAGAGTCTGAATGCAGACCTGTTGTTTTACTCATGGGTGGCAGCAAAGACTTCAAAAGAAAATGTCTTTTATTTTTTCAAGGTACTAACCTCCTGACTGGAAGTTATTTTAATGACAGTACCATTTCTTCTCCTTTTCCAGATATTCATGTGCAAATACATTGGAGCACTTAGTACTTCTTGTGCAGTTTGACTGACTGGGCTCACAGTTGGGACTGAGTAGATAATTTCTGTGTGAGCAGCTGAAGTATCCAACTTTGGCTTGTATTCAGCTACAAAGAGTTTAAAATAAAATATTGAGAGAAATCAGCAGGAGAATGGAAAAATCATGCTGTATAAGTCAGAATATGTTCACCCTCCGTGAAGTTAAGGCAAATGATAATAGGCTTGCACATTGGTAAAAACAATAGGGTTTATTTACAGTGTGTTAAGTTTCTGTTATTGTAATGCTACAGTGTATACAGGCATCTAAGTGTGGTAAAGTGACATAAGCCAGGCCAAACCTTGATAGGCATGTGAATTCTGCCAAAATACTTCAGTATGACAACTGGAAAATGTAGAGGATGAGATTGAAATGAGGGAGAAATAAACAGTGGAGAAAGCAGTACTGGAGCTGCACTGGCAGTGTAATCTGTAAAACAAAAGCAGCTTGTGTGGGAGCTCCCATGTTAATATTCCTTTTGGGTCAAATTCCATGTAGTTTGTTATGGCAAAAAAATCCTTTCGAAGACAGTCTTCTGGTAAGACTAGAGGCAGGTAATAATAATAATTATGCTGAGACTGACTAGTTATTCTTAGGACAATGGTCCCCCTGGCTACATTTTTACTGACAAATAAAATGGATCAGGAATTGTTCCCTGGCCCTGAGGCTGGAACATGTCTTGTGTCCAGAGAGCTAAATATTTGTTTCTAAAATAGGCTGCCTGTTGGCACTGGCCTTGGACCTGGGCTAGCCTGTGAGCCAGCACCAAGCACAACTCTAACAAATAACTTCAACTCATCTTCTGGTTCACTTGGGCTTTTTGAGGAGCAGCAGGACAGATTACCTCCAGCTGTCCCTGGCTGAGCTTCAGGTGAAAGGTTTTTCCAACAGGATGATGGACTCTTTTCAAGTACTGTTTTCTCAACAAGAAAAAAGCAATGAATGCTTGTATCAGGTACAACATTAAATCAGTACAGATTACAGAGAATGAATTTTGAGGAAATATTGCATTATTGAGGTTTTTTTTCCCACAAAACAAAGCTCATTTTTCTCGGACCTCTGTGCCCAAGTAGAAGTGGGATGAGTGGGACTCAGCCTTGATGTGTGCTCCTCAGCTGTTTGATTTTGTTTTTAGTGACTCTCCAATGCAAAAATGCAAAAGCAAATTCTCAATATGGGACCAGAAACCAGGTATTCCCTCAAACCAAAAGGTCTACTGTTAACTAGATCAGAGTCAGGCTGTTTTTCTTAGTCTGTGTCTCTCACTTGCCCCATAAAGATGAAGGGTCACAAGAAATGGAAGCAGTTTGACCCCAGCTCAGTCTTGGTTGCCTCTTGGGATATGACAGCAATCACATCAAACTTCCTCAGGCTGAGAGGAGCCTCAAACCTTTCGTGTGTGAATGCTATGCTTATTTCACAAGGGTGGAGAGTAGCAGAAGTATGCCCTGCTCTCCAGAGATGGGGCTTCTAGTTCCTCTCAGGTCAAATTCAGGCAGAATTTAAGTGAGAGCAATAAATATACAATTATATATTTTTT
>NDXB01008853.1:129380-145523 GCA_002631895.1 Agapornis roseicollis
TTTTTTTTTTTTTGTTTCTGTTTTTTGTTTTTTGTTGTGTTGTTTTTTTTTTCCCTGGCTGAGCTAACATTGCTAGGTTCTTGTTTACTGTTTACTGATGGTGCAGATTTGCTTTTACATCTTAATATCTCTGTGGCTTCTTTTCTCCTGTGCTCCGTGCACGGGTTGTTATGTGCTGAGCACAGCATCCCAACCAAAGAAGAAAAATACTATGGGGCAGCAGTGAGCAAGCAAATAGCTCTTGGCAAAATCCCCTGCTCCCCCTAGCAGGAAAATGTCAGGCAACTACAGGCCCAGTGGCAACGTTGAATGGGTTGTTTGCTAGTGATCTGGAAGTGTCATGACTTTGTTTTGGAGGGGTGAGGCACAGGTCCTATGCAGCTCAGAGTCACCATGCATATTTAACTGGTGATGTATTATGTAGATGATAAAATGAGCACTGAGTAGTCAGATTCATTGTTTTATTTTATTCAGCACACAGCTCATTACAAATCACCTCAGATATGACTGATGCTTTCCATGAGCCAGTTATTTGACGGTAATCTTTATTTTACATATCTCAAGTTTCAAGACAAGTTTAAAATTCTGTTTCCCAAGAGAAGTCCTGCTGAAGAGATGTGCCTGGCTAGAGATCTGCTTTATGTAAACCTGAAACTGGTAATTCAGCCTTAACATTTCAGATCTGATACTTACTTTCATTAAAAAAAAGGCGTAGGTGGCCTTCAAGAAGGTTCCATTGTGATATAGTGCATAGTACTACAAAGAAGCAGCGTGACCTTCTTTTAACCCTTCAAGAAAGCTGCTCTTTTCTTTCCAGATTGGAAATTTTCCACCAGTAGTAGTAACCTGGGTTGAGTATGTTTGCTTTAGACTATGCAGGAGTAGAACAAAAATATTATGATAGTTGAACTGCAGTGGTGTGTGCTCCTTGGCACAGATACTCAGGGATTTATTTGAAGAGCTCAAGGTAGTGTCAGATGCCAAGACTCTATTCCAGGAGGCTGTGCCCGTGGTGTGTGTGTTGGGGTGATATAAGTCACAGTGTTGTCATGTTTCTCACAGTGGTGTGACGTGATACAGCATGGTAGTATGATAGTGCTAGAGCTGGGGATGCGCTGCACTTTGAACACAGTGGAGGTACTGTGTTCCTTGTGTCAATGCCTTACAACATCCCCTCTGTGCAGGACTCTGTAGCTGTGCTTGTATCACCAGCTGGAAAACTACATCTCTATGTTTACCTCTCCAGAGTGTACCCTGCATGCACCCCTTACACCGTCCTCATGACATCTCCCTTTAATTTCATACCCAGACACCCTTGCACACAGCACTCTTCTTGACAAAGCAGAGGCAGACTAAACTTGGCTCTCTGCATTGTTAAAGTCAGCTCCTTTTGATTGTCAGCAGAAACTGAGCAATGTCCGAGCTCTCACACTCTCACTGGCATGTAGAGCAAGGGAAACTGTGGTCAGCTATCAAACTTCTTTGTGCCAAATGGCAGTTCAGTGCAGCACTGTGAGTTTGCCAGGCGATTTGCACATGCCTTGGTGGGAAAGGAAAAGGCAAAATATGGACTTGTTCAATTTCCAAGACTCTTTGGGAGCCCACTGAATGAGCTGTAAGAGCTCCAGTAAATCTGAATTATTGTTTGATCTAATTATTGTGATAAACAATGGAGGATGCAGGGTCCAACAGCAACAAAAGACATGGATACATCCCAAAAAGATGAAGGGGAACATGGATAAAATAATGTAGTCATAAAACTACACATTACTGTCCTATATTTAGAATTTTTTCAGCAGCTAGCCAAAGACAAAATATGCTCCTGATAGACTGAATCCACAGCTTAAAAATGAGAGGGACTTTACAGAAGAGGTTCTGCTGCAGGGAGGATAGGAAGGTTAGGTTCTGTATTTCCTAATGGCTTTTTAGGTAACTGGCATTTTGATTATTCCTTGGAAAAGTGCTTATGAAAATAGCTGAACTGGAGATTAATGAGTTCACATACTTCAGTCAAACTCTACTGAGACTTCATTGTGACAACTTCACTGGAGAACAGAGCGACTGTCGCTTTTACAGGATCTGTTGGTAGTATCTGTTGTTATTCTGCTCCATTTTAAAATCAAATATGCATCAGCCCAATTTCCAATAGCACCTACTTTCAAAAGTGACTTTTTCCATGAAGTACTGACTTCAAGTCAGCCCAGAGATTTTATCGTATGACCAGGTGATTTGAAAGAGCATGTGCTTGTTTGCAAGGGAGTTGGATAGTCCTCAGTGGAGTTATTCCAACAGTTTATGACATGTGTTGTATGAGGCATGATTATGCATATGCAGCCCTGGGTGTGACATGCTGTGCTGTACTGTAATGCGTATTGGAAGGGTGATGCATTACAGACTCTATAAGTTCTTTGTTTTTTCTTTATGCCTCTTTTACACTACAGGACGTTCTATCCTTGTTCCATTTCACTGTTTCAGTAGTCTAGCAAGCAGCTAGATTGGAGCCAGTCTGGTTCAGAAGGCCAGATTTGACATAGAGAGAAAAATAACATGGGACTGATAAGGTGGAAAGAGGACAAATGAAAACTACCTCTTCTGAGTTGGTGAAAAACAAATATTGGAAGCTTACGTCCTCCTACACCTAGATGCTTGGAAAAAAGCTTTCCAGGAGAAATTAAATTATAATTCCAGGATTTTGTTGTTGCAATTTGTAAACATTTTGTACATCTCATCTTCTTGTTCTGGTAACACAGTTTATGACATCTTTAGGACATTCAGACCTATCGTGGCAGGTAAGTTTATGACCCAAATGAAGTCACTTGCTATGTAATGCCACTTTATACTATAAGAGTAGCAGAAAAAAATATGGTACAAGGCATTGTTATTATCTCCACAAGCATAGTAGAAGTGTCAGTGAGGGCTAACTTTCTGAAACAAGGGAAAGACAAGGTGAATAATATTTTTTTTAGAAACAGTGCAGCAACAGGGTCTGTGATGAAAAGTGCACAGGGTGTCAAAGACATGAATCAAAGTCTTTCTTTGCAATAAAAATAATGCTCATATAATTTTGTGGCAGATGAGTGACCCAGAACTGTTGGGGATTTTATTTTTATTTAATATGCCTGCTTTGCTTTTGCACTCCAGAAATCCCAGGGATTTTCAGGAATGCAAGGATCTACAATATACCATTGAAAAATAGTATGTGAATTGTTCAGCTGTCATATGGCACATAACCTTGCATGATTAGAATAACATTTGTGTGTGACAAACAGACCTTGTTCTCTCTTTCACCATGCAATTGTATCTGAAGAGAACAGGAATTTCTAAAGTACTCATTAGGAGTTACAGAGTTGGCTGAGCATGTAAGGACAATCATTGGTAATCTTTTAGGACCACGTCACTTTAACTACCATGCCATGCTTCACTATGACTAAAACGGATCTCCTGTTCAGTGAGACTTATCTGTTAGTTATATCCCATTTATAGGTTCAAGCATGTTTTGAATCAGAGATAAGCTAATTATGTGCTTGTCCCTTCCCTCTTGTAAAATCACACTGGACATTTAGGTAATCATGTAACCTACAGTATTACAGGCTTTCTCATGTCTTTCTTTAGGACTGAAGCACAGTGATAGAAATTTTATCATAGACAGATAAATTGTTCTAGTTAGGAATAATTATGGAAAAGAACTGAAAGTAGCAAACAAATATGTGGCAGGCAGATGATGCTTTATGTTCACTAAAAGAATACTTGATTGTAAAGTATTCTGAACATCAAAAGCCAGGTGTTCAGATAGTACTCATGAAAAATCAAGTCAGATAATAATTCAGTAGAGTACATCTTAACCCCAGCTGTAATAGGGATACTCTGGAGGCTAATACACAATTTTCAGCCCCTGTGAAATGATTGTCAACAGCAAAATCAGCAAAATTAAGCAAACAAGAGTAATATGAGCCATTTCTTTTCCTTCCATTTGCTAAAGAGGACTAGGAATTTAGGAAGGTTCCTAACCTCAGTTTAATAGTACTACTGAACTGTGGGATTTTATTAAATGTTTTTCTGTCTCATTTCTTCCTGCTCAGTTAATCATCTAGATTAGATATAGCTGGTAATATAGTTTAGCCAGTTCATGCAATCCAATCTGATAATCTGCATGTCAGCTCTGCAGTTTTGCTCTGACATGTGTCCACCTAACATGATGGTGACCTTCCATGCTTTTTTCTACCCAGGTATAATTTAAAACCCGAATGGTGTAATATAGTATTCTCTGAGCATATCCAAGGACTGATTTCTATGAATTCATATAGTATGATCCCACTTCACAATCTACAAACTTAATCAATAGAGTTACATATTGGTAATTACTCATTAGAAAAGTTCCATCTATATTGAGATTTGCACATATCAATTTATTATTTCATTTTCATGCATGCCAAGAGAAATACATTTACCTTTCTGAAGCATCATTTTCACAGACAAGGTTAATACTAATTTAATTCACTTTAACTGTAATCTAAATTAAATGTCTTCAAGAAAATGAAGAATCAGAGAAGCTTCTTATGAAATCCAATCATATTCCTGCTGTTTCAGCAGTACAGCTTTATCAAATGGTGGTGGTTAGTAGTACTGCTTTGTTCTGTCCATACTGTTAGTTTGGGGAGAGTGCTGCTTTCCTTATCTGGGCTAAAATTATTGGAGCAACAATCAAATGGTTAAACTACAAGTCTTGATCCAGTACCCAGGATCTACACCCACTTGGTAATAAGGGATAGGCATATACAAATACAGACACATATCTATATAGATACAGATTATCTATGTCTCTAGATCTATCTAAACATCTGTCCAGGTAGATATTTATAGATCTAGGTAGTTATCCATATAGATCTAGGTATCTATAGATAGATAGATTTATTTATTATCTATATCTAGATGCCTTTATCTATCTAGATAGACAGATATAGATATATCTATATAGAGCTAGTTGGCTAGATATCTGTGTATATATCTGTTAGGAGATAGAATATCTGGGTATCTATATCAGTTTCTATATATATCTAGATATAGTGGGTAGATAGATTTAGATATCCAGATATCTAGATATTTTTATCTATAGCTAAGTCTATCTGTATTTATATCTATACGTGTTTCTCTTGCAGATCTCTTCATCATGGAGGAGCAGGTGGTGTCACAAAGCTCTTTAAGTATCAGTGTTTTGTCTGAGCATGGCAGGGAACAGATCTCCCAGTTCATTCTGAAGCTGGACTCAGAACCATAGTTTTGTTCATTAGCGCAGGAGGAGGATCAGGATAGTCAGCAACTGCTTCACCTGGAAAAGGAAACAATTAATGATGAAAAAAAGATGAATTTGCTGTTTCCTGATCTCTTGCTCTCTGGATAATATCAGTCACTGTACTGCATTTCTACAGGGAAGGTAAGCCAGGTAAAAGCTAGGTCCCTTTTTTTGGAAGTGCCACTTGGGAATGAGTCTCTGATGGCAACTCAGGCTGCTGATGAATGTGATATAAGCTAACCAGTAAGTCAGTCATCCTTAGAATGCTAACAAGTCAAAACAATCATGTTGCAGCAGTGTTTAAGCATGGTGGTTTTAATGGAAAAGGCACAAATCTGAAGGTAAAAGTGAAATCACGAGTCTATGCTCTAGCTCCTCACAGAGCATTTTTCATGGTAGTCTCTTCTTCTCTCACTCTTTCCCCATCAGTAACCTCTCTCAGTCGTTAGCATGAAGCTTATGGGACTGCAGACATTTTTTGTTGAGTTCTGAGTGACAGCTGATAACTGTAATGTGCCAGTCTAATAATCATATGAGATCCTCTTCAGGGACTGTTAAATAGCATCTCAGGATTGTGCAACATCAGGTTATTAAGCCTGAACAAACAAACCCAACTTATTGAGTCAGACTAGAGAAATTAGATATTTTTCCATTCTTCATGCACACACGTAGCAGCAGCATCAACACTAATTGGAGATGTGCATGCAGATGTGACTGCAGAAATGACTGCTTGATGTATGCCTCTGTTAAGTTATTTATAATGCTGAAAAAGGAAATCCTTGCAATTTTCACTAACAGAATATAGTTTGCATTCTCCTTAAACCAAAAGTGGCAAAGCAATGAATTATTTATTTAATATGGTTTTGTCAAAAAGACGGTGGGCTTCAGAACACTGAAGGAACAAACTTTCAGTGTAAAATCAGAATAATGTTTAAAGAATTATTGGTGCAAAACAACCCTAAAGCATATCTAAAAGATTATACACAGCTGGCTTAACAAATATACACAGAGATACAATTTATAATGGATTCTGTGGTTTACTGCACATTTTTCAGGCACGAACTGTCTTTTTCCTCCATCCCTCTGCTAATCTACTTGATTGTCCTCTTTTCTCTGTGTAGAAAATCATCCGATCAACATAATCTTAACACCGGCCTTGTAGTTGAAACCCTCAGGCTTCAGACAGCATCTTCCCTGTCTATCATGAATACAGTTTCATCTTGTCATTATAGTGCTGCAGTGCTTATTTCCTACTGTTCTTGTCCTCCAGTGCTGTGAAGAATAACACTGTATGCTTGTAATGGGAATGCAGGCATCCCTTTGGGCCTGCTCTCTTCCAAGTCTGAATGTCTTTGGCCCAGAAATAGCGCATGTAAAATAGATACTACTTTCCTCTTGAACATGACTCTGTTGTAAGAGACATCTGTCAGGCTGTGGCTAGGAGGAGTACGATGGGAGCTGGTGGTGAATGAGGCTGACAGGGCTTCCCGGCAGGGCATGGCCCACTATATACAAATGAGGTGACCATAGGCACCTGCATGCCAGGCTGATCCCAGGAGGCTAGGGAATATCCTCATGGCCCTGAGTGTGCCACAAAGAGCCACTTGTGCCACATGGTGTGCTTGGAAAGCCTGTAGGGTGGACAGTCCAGACTCTCAGTGACAGGTAAACAATCCTGCAATTGCTCACCCTCCAAAAAAAACCTGACTTTTTCATCTCATGCAGTGTACTGCAATTATAATATTTTGTAATGTCCCCTGCTTGATACCTTCCCTTAAAAAGTAATGCAATTGAATAGAGCTGATAAAGGGAGAAATTCCTAAACAGTTCAATCACATTTTTATAATCCATCCTTCCTCTTTATTAATTTTTATGTCACTGGGCAACTGAAGCAGGCTCTCTCCAAACCCCATCTGACTGTACCATGCTCAACTTCCTTACCTGCAAACGGGGTGACTTGGTTTTCCTTACCAGTCCTTACCTCTCAAAAATTTTCAGGTCTTTCTTCGAAAATTGCTGTGGTTTGACTTTGCTTAGCTACCAAAAATAGCATTGCCTGACTGGATGACCTTGAGTGGAGTTGGCTGGCTTGTTACCAAGATATTTTCCTCCATGACTTGTATGGTCAGAGATACTTTTCATTTTGGACTGGTCATAATGATGAGTCAGTTATTACTGCTTGGAACAAAGTTGGTTTTGCAAGGTCATTCTTAAGGACAAAAATTAAATTGTTTGTTCTGTGAGTGCATTTGCACCCATCCCATATTCAACTGAGCTAAACATTTATTTTCATAGGTATATTATTGAGCAACTGTGTTATTTTGAGATCTTCTTTTAAACATCAAAATGTGAGGTTTGACAAGAGACTGAAAAATAAACGGTCTGAGATAAGAGACCTCACTTGGAGTATTGTGTGCAGTTCCGGTGTCCTCAAAATAAAATGGACATGGAACTGTTGGAACAAGTCCAGAGGAGGGCCATGAGGATGATCAGGGGACTTGAGCCCCCACCTTATGAAGACAGGCAGAGAAAGCTGGGGCTGTTCAGCCTGGAGAAGAGAAGGCTGCATCGAGATCTCATCCAGTACCTGAAAAACCCCTTCAGTATCTGAAGGGGGCCTACAAGGATGCTTGAGAGGGACTCTTCATTAGGGACTCTAGATGATCTTTCGAGGTCCCTTCCAACCCTTAGGATTCTCTGATTCTGTGACAAGGGGTAATGGGTTAAAGCTTAAACAGGGGAGATTTAGATTGGATATAAGGAAGAAGTTCTTTACTATCAGAGTGGTGAGGCACTGGAATAGGTTGCCCAAGGAAGCTGTGAATGCTCCATCCCTGGCGGTGTTCAAGGCCAGATTGGACAGAACCTTGGGTGACATGGTTTAGTGTGGGGTGTCCCTGCCCATGGCAGTGGGAACTAGATGATCTTAAGGTCCTTTCCAACCCTAACTATTCTATGATTCTATGATTCTATGATTCTGTAAGTATTAATAGGATATTTTTAAGTGAAAATTAATGAAAACTTTGGAAGGCTTTTTTGTGGGTCCTGGAGGTAATTTCTGATAGTTCATATGAAACACTGTAGGTGGGAGTTTTATGCTAAGAATATTTACAACATTAGATGACATTTAACATATCAAATAACTATTCATGCTGCATGTATTTTTACTTATAAAACTAATATCTCTTCAGTAATATTTCTTTTTCACCTGGCAAAAATATTTTTCAACAAACTAAACCGAAATTTTGCTAAGTGCTATCTCTAGCTTATGTGTTACATGCCATGGCAGGGGGGTTGGAATTAGATGATCTTAAGGTCCTTTTCAACCCTAACTATTCTATGATTCTATGATTCTGTGACAATTGCTATCGAGAGGGAATGCCTCTACATGCTGGGCAAATGCTGAGCAGTCTGAGAAATGGGTAGTACAAATGCAACCATTCCTGCCTATGTAAGCAAGGCAGTATGCTCATCCTCTAAGGCTATCTGGAAATGAGCTCTATCCATTTGTTTAATGAAGCCTCAAGAACAAGAAGTTGAAATGCAACTAATTAATTTTAAAACCCTATAATTAAAAGTATTATAGCAGTGATCTAATTTGGGAAAGCAGTAATCAATATGTAAGGAGATCAGCTAGAGTGCAGCCAGATATCATCAGAATCTACTGAAGATATGAAAACCTCCAGGAATACCTTCAATAGAGTTTGGATAATGGCTCATGGGATTGAAATCAGTGACAGTGTTTTGTTTGTCTGTAACTTAGGAAAGATTAGTGTGCAGTTATCAACAAATTAGGCTTTTAATAATAAATAAGGCTTTGGAATGATAAATCCTGGGTTTGATCCCTGTGGTCTTTCTCTGTGGGGTGGAGAGGAAGAAGAGAGGGAAAAAAACAATCCTGTAATAGGTATGGACTATGGAAAAGTTACCCTGGAAGCTATATTTCACCCTGAAAACTTACACAGTTAAAGCTGACTGTATATGATGGATTGAGGTTAAGTGAATGTGGTATAAATATTTATATTACACATTCACATTATACATTTTTTATACAGTACATGGGCAAAATGTCCTGATAGAGAACATTTTGTGTAAGGTACTATGAAAGACTAAAAATTGTAGCCTTTTTTGTAGTTTAAATGTTATCATACTTCAGTCAAATGTAAACAACGCCTGATGTAACTGTTGTGGGGATACGAAGAGGGCTGATGTAAGAATGCATCAGGCAAAGGTAGAAACCCACTTAATTCTGCATTGAATCTTCTACCTGAGTAATGATTGACCAATGGTCACTCTAGCAGAGCTCTGTTTTTAATGACTGGTGCTCTATAGCTAAATAACATCCCCAGGTTATCCTCAGTTAAATTAATCAAATGTTGATGACCATAAATTTGGACTTGGAAAATATGGTGGAGAAACTTTAGCAAAGAGAAAAGTGGATTGCACATGAATGGAGAAATTCATCATAATGTCACTGAATACCTGGGGAGTGGAGTTCAAGCTGATTTATTACAACACCATTTTTCATTTTTACTGGACACTGATTGGGCTTAGGGTAAAGCAATCTCATCGTGATCTCCAGTCAAGCAGAGATAGCGACACTGCTACTTCATAGGCACATTCTTTATAGGTTTTGTACTGCTGCTAGGTAACACAGAGCTTTTCAAGGCTGTCAGCTCTGTTGGTATATACTTCACAGCATTCAGAGCTGAGAGACTGCAGCAGAAACCACAGCAGAGAAATATCTTGAGAATTTCAGCAACAGGGAGTGTATGACAACTTACAGGATAATATAGACTGCATCATGAACAGAGAGTGCCATGCATCCAGAAATCCTGAGGCAGATCCCCTCTGATGATGAGGTGCACTTAGAAATGTGAGATATTCAACAATAAATAAGGATCTTTCTCAACTGTAGGATACCAAAACCTCACAAAATTTAAAATAAATGTAATAGAGTGGCAAAACTGCAGATGAACAAAGCTTGTTTTTTCCAGTCAGCTGTGCTGGGAAACATTGAAGCAGGTGTCAAATATAGGAGGAGAAGATCCATTCTGCAGGCTAGGAGTCACAGAGTAACTAACCTCTGTGCTCTCCCTTCTCCATCTTTGTTGAAGTCCTTGGCTCTAGAACTGGAGTGAAGAGATGAATAAGGGAGGCTGAAGTTAGTGTACCAGATTATGAACTTCAGTAGCTGAGGACTCAACCCCTGATGTTTACAAACCCCTTATTATGGCAGAAAAGTGGATGAAAAACTATAATTTCTTCAACTGCTTCTGGTTTTTGTGTTTTAGCTTGCAAAAACTTGATGGCATGTACCCTTCGACCCCTTGCTGCTTGTACTGCCATGGTCATTTCGGGGATGGTGCTGAGACTGAAGGGTGTTTCAAGTGAAAGAGGATAAAGTCCATGCAACAGTGCAGCGGGAGAGAACGTGGCATATGACTGGCCTTAAGAAGTGCTTGGGATCCAGCTCTTAAGGTTTCTGCTCCATTTTCCTGTGTACACAACTGACTCCTGTAGCTCCCCCACAACCTCACCTGTTCAAAAGCACTGGCTTTTATATAGCTTTTGGCTGGGCTTCTGTACTGCCCATTGTATCTGCCTCTTGCTCTGTTTACAGAGGTGTTAATACATCCCTGCATGCTACTGTGGCTTTAGTGCAGGACACTGAGGTTCAACCTAACACAAGAGGCTGAGGATACTTCTGCACAGCCAGACCTCTCACTCACCTTTGCTTTTTGTGAACTCGTATGGTGAGGGCTCCCCAGCACCTCTCTGTGCCTGCCAGAGACTTCAAGTTTGTGCTGTATGGAGAGCCCCACACTTGAGCTGCCATCTTGAGAGGATGCCTGGCTGCTGGGCACGCAGGGGCAAGGCACAACACAGCCAGATGCAGTTGCTGGGCAGGAACACCATGGAAGGAGTTAGGAGTGGCTGGGATGTGACTTCGACTCACTCATGCCACCTGAGCATGGTAGGAGTCAAAAGCAGTGGAGGGTCACATACTGGCTAATTTTTCTTTAGGAGCAATTAATTAGTATGGAATGATGCTGACCCTTCAGTTTGTGGCTTACAAAATAAACTATGAAGACATTGAAGAAGTACATCAGAGGAGGATCAGGAATGGAAGGTACATTTCCAGTAGTGTTTACTAAGAAAATTAAGGGAGTAAAACTCCAAGAGTACCATGAATGTTGGTTCCTCATTTTTCTATTTTTTTTTTTTTTTCCTTCTGGAAGAAAGGCAGATGATGGGACCTAAGTGAGAAGGGATCATGTCTCCTCTGAGTCCCTAAGCATTGCTCCACAGGGCAGCTCCAACTGGTGGCAGGTGATGGTCCATTACCTCTTACACTGGAGTGCCTGCCTGGCACCAGGCAGGAACAAAACTCTTCCACATGATTTCTGATAGTTCCCTCATACAGAGCCCCTTTCTTATTAGAGTCTGCAGTTACTGTTTTTCTTTCTGATTAAAATATGCTCTTGGGAATACAGACTATTTGTGCTGTGCTCTTAATAACCTTTCTACTGCATGGTGGGGGTGAAATGTCAAGACTGATAAATACCATGAAGTGAACTCCCAAAAGACAGGCTTGGATACCACATCATTATTTTTGCCAGGCAGGGTAGTTTGGCCAAGCTGTTAAGAGTATTGATTCACATGACTTAACTATAAGCTATTTAAGTATGTGTGCATGATTGTTTGTCCAATGTTAGATCTCTTTCTTTGGAAATTTAGAACATCACATGTTGCTTACCTTAAATTAGGTGCTTTTGTAAGAACTTCAGATTTTAAGTACTTTTCCATATTGCCTAGGTTCTTTTCTTGCTGCCATTGAAAGGATAGTATTTTCTCAACAATTGACTAGTTTTTCTCAGCACTTTGGTTTTCAAATTAATGCAGAGGTTAGATTTCATCTGGTAACAGAGGGAAGTATGTTATTAAATGTTATCATTTAGTATTTTTACTGGTTTTTAGTGGGGAGAAAAGGAGAAGGTAAGAGATTTGGAAGGCAGAGAAACATTGATGGGTGAAGGAAAAACAATGGCGTGGAAAAGAAAAAGCAACAACTGAATTGGGACTTAAAGTAGAAAAAAAAGACTATCTCTTAACAGAAATATGGGGGACTGTATATATAAGGTGAGAAACTTGTTTGGAATGGTGAATTCATGATGCTAATTGCATTTTAATTGTAACTCTGTAATGCACGTGAGGTTTATTTTGGTTTTGTTTTCTTTGCCTAGCAATGAAATTAGTTAGGTGTGATCACTTGGAGCTGAATTCCCTTTGTCTTTTTACTTAGCGTATAAAAATAATTTTCAGCAAAAGCCACAGTTTTGGGAAACTTGCATAATTTACCCATCTCCCAGATATGAATAAAACACTGAGAATGAGCTTTATGGAGATTAGACATCATTGTTTAATGCATCAGTCTGGTTTGAAAGTCTCAGGAATAATTGCAGACTGTTAAGTCAGATTAGGTAGTTTAGTCTATAAAATAAAACATTGAGAACATGGCCCTTTAGGGAAGGTGCATAGCTTCTTCAGAGGGAAGTCCTGTCTCAGCAGCCTGCTCAAGACCTTGGAGGGTGTCAGTGATCATGTCAATAAGCACACAAGTAAAGGATTTCCCTGGTGAAATAAAGTGGAGTTTAGCAAAGTTGTTGTTAAGGTTCCACACCAGAGGTTATGATGGAAACTAAGTTGCTATGGGTATGAAGTGAAACCTGGTAAAAGGATAGAAAGCAAATATCTGTTCTTAAAGATGACTTTTCTGGATGTATATGCATCAGCAATTTTTTTTTTAGAAATAAAAATAACAAGATATATTTGGGATGGAAAGAATTTGTCAGAGTTACTTTGCTCTTCTTCTAAACTACCAGCCCATATTTTTAATGTCAGAGTGGCAATGATTTCAGAAAAAAAATATACATTAACTTTATAATGCTGTGCTTTCTCAAGAAAAAATACATCCATATTCTTTCTATCATCAAAACTCTTCCCATATGTTTCTGTGAGATTTATGCTATCCCAGGCCACATCAAATTGCATTTGGAAAAATAAGCTCTTTCTGGTTTTGAATCTAGCCCAGAATCAAAACCCAAGGAGATTTGAAGCTTAAACTTTTCCTTCAACCTTGAATTTCAGGGACAAGAGGTGTTCAGTTTTAAGGTTATGATTCTGACCAGTTTCCACTGACTGCTTCCAATCATTCTTAAAACTCAATTGCACAGTTTAACAAAAAATCCCTACTCATTCAAAACAGCTTTTACTAATTTATTTTTTCCATTAGAAGAAAGAGAAACAATATGCAACCAAATGCACAGATGACATGGCAACCACAACATCAGCTAAGGTTTATAACACTATCCCAGCATTTCATAACAGAGGTTTTCTCTTGCTCCTGTTCAGGCTTGTAACAAAACTCCCAAGCACATCCACAAGTACAGAACAGGACTTGCAGCTGTTAGTAATATTGAGGCAATGGGAAAAACAGACAGGAAGGAAGATACCAAGGTTATTTCATAGGAGAAAGGACAACAGCTTTCTAGAGAGATGAGACTGATCTTGCTAAGGGAAAGGGAAGGAACTGCAATATTCAAGGTGGGGAATAAAAATTTCTACTTTGAAGTAAAGGGTCTAAGAGCTTTTAAGCAGAAACTATTAACAATTTATATCAAGTCAGAGCCTAGAGGTGGCACCTCAGCACAAAGCTTGAATGGAAGATGTCCTGCAAATATAGGATTCATTTAACATAGAAGGACATGAACCTAATGGAGCGAGTCCAGAAGAGGCCACAATGATGCTCATAGGGCTGAAGCTCCTCTACTATGAAGGCAGGCTGAGAGAGCTGGGCCTATTCAGCCCGGAGAAGAGAAGGCTCCAGGGAGACCATTTTTTTTTTAGGCCTTCCAGTGCCTAAAGAAGGCCAACATGAAAGATGGAGAGGGACTTTTTACAAGGGCATGCAGTGATAGAACTAGGAAGCATGTCTTTAAGCTGAAAGAGGGTAGATTTAGGTTAGACATTCAGAAAAAGTTCTTTACTGTGAGGGTGGTGAGATGCTGGAACAGGATGCCCAGAGAAGCTGTGGCTGACCCATCCTTGGAAGTGTTCAAGGCCAGGTTGGATGGGGCTTTGAGCAACCTGGTATAGTGGCAGGGGGGTTGGAACTAGATGATCTGTAATGTCTCCACCATTTGATGATTCTATGATTCCACAGCAGTCCAATGTTAATTGATGTTTTTGGTAGTGATCGAGGAAGGTGATCTAAGGAGGGCTGGAAGGGAAATCAGGATGGCACTTGTAGTAATCCTGAACTTCAGCTGATGTTGCATATCTACAAAGAAATATTAAGGACACCAACTGAGATATAAGCTAGCAGATCTGAGGTATTTCCTGTTTAAATATCTGTTTGATTTTGCAAAGCTAAGCTATGCTAATATGACAGTGTAGGCAATGTTTTGTACAGGTCCTTAAATTCCCATTTTCCTCTCACTCTTAACTTTTAACTGAGCTATTGTTTACTGTCCTGGCTCTTCAGGGGGCACTCCAAGCTTCACTTCAAAGGGCTGGGGATGTAGCTCAGAAAAGCAGGTGTTAATAGTTTCCAGACAATTTTTAAAGTACATATAGTTCTTTAAAGCAAATATGTAATGTACACAGAAAAATATTATAAACTGAAACCCAGTAAATTCTATTTTGAATATCTTCAATAAATGTTAAACAAAACTTGCTAGGGCATTTTTACATGTATTCCTCAGACAGTCTCCCTTAGTTGCAGCTGTGTACTCAAACAGGAGGTTTTGAACACTTTGTATTGCATACAAAGGCACTCTTTTCTCATCTTGTTCCCAAGACAGTTCTTAAAGTTTATAGCATGACCACAGTATGTGTGTGCAAATGTCATCCATGCTCAGAGTCAGAGAAGACTGTCCCTTCCACAGCATTTTCCCACTGCTCGTTGGCTTTCTGAAGCCTGTCAGAAACTTTCTGGGGTATCTCACTGTTCTCCCAGCAGTTCTTGTCTGAACTGAAAATGAAAAAGGTCTGGGACTTAGCCCTTTCAGCAGATGTATCTTTTGGTTCTTCATCCGTCAGGCTTTTAAGACAGTTCATAACTTTCACATTTATAAAGAATCTCTCATTGAGCAACTGTGGATGACCCACCAGATGGCTTTCCCTCAATGGAAAGTTTTTCAAAGCTTCAGAAACAGTTACCAAACATTTGACTGTATTTAGTAAGTGCCATATCCTATGTCTACACTTTTCAGTGTAATCTAGCTGAGCTGCTCTATCCCACAGTTTTCAAATGTTTGGAGATCAAATTAGATTCTTTATACTCTCCTCTGGCTCACTTCCCTATTCTTGAGCCAGAAAGAGCAACTGCCACAATACAGGATATGTGACTTTTCCTCTAATTCTGTCAAATGTATCATGTCCATATTTGCTTTCTGCTCTGGCAGATGCAAGCACACGAGTCTTCCATCATCATGCAAGTGTTTATGGATCTGAAGACTTACTTAAGGAAGAAGATGAGGACCATTTTCCTTTACATTCACATGTGGAATATGACCACACTTGAGTGAGAAATAAAGCATTTCTTCATGTTCTGCAGAGTTTTTGGTCTCTCAATTCAAGTCAGTAAAACTTACGTTGCCTTAGTGTGTGAAAAGATTAAAAGTTACATTACACTACTGGCCTTGTGGTGTTGTACTTAACTATCATCTTATATGGTCCAGAATATATTGTTTATCTCAGCTCTGCAGTTGTTAATATTGAGTCCTTTCTCGTTTCATTAAAGTATAGAAGGTGATTAAAAAAAAAAAAAAAAGTATCCTATTTTTTAA
>NDXB01008853.1:145636-163402 GCA_002631895.1 Agapornis roseicollis
AAAAAAAAAAAAAAAGTATCCTGATTTCTAATCATACCTTCCCAGTGCAGTAATGCTGGAGATATGAGATCTTAAAAACATGTATGAAATTACTTCCCATTTGAGAAACACAGAGTTGCTGGTGCAGTGCTAGTTTCTGTTACTTTAAAGGATGCTTACTCCCTTTCTGGTGGTTTAACCCAAGTATGCCTTGGTTCTGCACCACTGGCATATCAAGAAGATTCTGCTCTCTTCAAAAGCACATTTGGAGACTTGGGTAAGCTGATGCAGAGAAGCTGGAAGGTGGATGCTTGCTAGCCTCACAAATGGCTCCATCTTTTTTCATGTATTTTTGCTGTCAGAAGCATATTTTTAATTGGCAGGAACAAAATCACCAGAGGATGATTTGCTATTGATAGGAGTTGCAAGTTTGTGCTGCGAAGTATTGGTGGCTGACGATAAAGAAGCTCTCTTGCAGTCCTTGCAGCTGTAAATTCTGAACATTTATCAGATGCAGTGTTTTGCAGGTTTGAACCTGGCCTCATAAATCTAATTTCTTTTTCAGGAGTAAGATAGTAAGATCTTTTTTATCAAATGTCTTTCTTGTAAACAATCCAAACCAAGCACGCAGTTCAGCTTGGTAAGTTTTAAAATGTATGAGTCTTGATTTTGCTGATTAAACTAACACAAACTCAGAATTAAGATTAAAGGGATTCTCCACATATGAGCAGTCTAGAAAAACACATTTAAATTCACTCAAGCCATTGTCTTAGTACAGACTTAGGCAGCTCTACCCTTTTGTACAGCTATGGAGATACTGGAAAAAGTGTGTGTGTGTTTGTGTGTGTGTGTGTGTGTGTGTGTTCAAGAATACAGTTTCTTCATGGGGAGCTATGATATAGCACTACTATAATTCCCTTGCTCATTATGTGTTGACAGTGTATAGATAGCAGTCAGACANATGTACAGCTATGGAGATACTGGAAAAAGTGTGTGTGTGTGTGTGTGTGTGTGTGTGTTCAAGAATACAGTTTCTTCATGGGGAGCTATGATATAGCACTACTATAATTCCCTTGCTCATTATGTGTTGACAGTGTATAGATAGCAGTCAGACAAATGGAGGTGGAATAGGCATTTGGCTTAGAATATTTTAAAATAACATAATGATAAAATATAACCAAAGAAGAAATGTGCTTGTATTCTTCAGGGATTAAATCTCTGACTACCAATTCACTGTAGTTCTGCCTCCCTCAGACCCTTCTCAGTTTTTTTGGGGGAAAGAAAAATAGAGCACTCTTAATGTGGTTTTAAAAGCACATAATCTTGAAATGACAAGATGAAGTTGTCATTTCTCCATCCTCCTGGATTCTGCAGCAAGGATGGATAGTGCAAGATGTGTGACAGGAAAAGGGAGTGGACTGCAGAGGGGGCACTGAGATTTTCTCTGCTCACCACCTTCCTGTGTTATCTCATTTTTCCCTTTGCTCCATCAAGTCAGAATGCAACTGGCGGTCAACACTCAGGTAAAACTCAGTGCTGAAAAAGCTCTAGGATTAAATTTCATGTCTACTAGTGAAGCCAGCTGTAATGGTTGAGGAAGACTTACATCTTTCTGTAAAAGCTCACTCAACAATTTAGTTCATTTGTTTGCCTCCCATCACTGATGACTGCTGCTTATCATCTGTTTATGTCTGGGCTTCCATCCATCCTGACAAGGGCCCACACCGCAACCATTTAAAGTGACAGTTGTCAGAAAACCTAGTTTTGCTTATTTAAGGCAATAAGGACAGGATTATTCACCCTCTAGATTTTTTAACTCCTTTCCTTCTCAAACGAATTGTAGTAAGCTGGAGGCTTTATAGGTCAGTTAGAGTAAATGCTCAGTATCTGAAGTGGGCCTATAAGGATGCTGGAGAGGGACTCTTCATTAGGGACTGTAGTGACAGGACAAGGGGTAATGGGTTCAAACTTAAACAGGGGAGGTTTAGATGATTGGATATAAGGAGAAAGTTCTTAGCTGTGAGGGTGGTGAGGCACTGGAATGGGTTGCCCAAGGAAGTTGTGAGTGCTCCATCCCTGGCAGTGTTCAAGGCCAGGCTGGATGAAGCCTTGGGTGACATGGTTTAGTGTGAGGTGTCCCTGCTTATGGCAGGGGGGTTGGAACTAGATGATCTTAAGGTCCTTTCCAACCCTAACTATTCTATNCTGGCAGTGTGCCAGGCTGGATGAAGCCTTGGGTGACATGGTTTAGTGTGAGGTGTCCCTGCTTATGGCAGGGGGGTTGGAACTAGATGATCTTAAGGTCCTTTCCAACCCTAACTATTCTATGATTCTATCAAGCAGGGAAAGATACAGAGGTGTTAGAGTAACAGTTGAAGTCAATGATCTAAAAGTTTTTTTCCAACCTAAATTATTCTATGATTTATGATTCTATGATTGTATAGGACCATGGGCAGTGAAAATGTGAGTCAGCATTGCCAGGATGGAAACTGAAGCACAAGTTATGTGACAGTATGTTACCATATGGCTTTTGGAACTATACAGCTTGTCACAGAGTTTAGCAGTTTTGACTTAGAAAGAGAGGCTAGGGACATATTTTCCAGCAGCCTTGCATTATGGTGTGTCAAAGCTGAAAGCTTATGAAAGGCTGTGAGCCCCCAGAATGCTAAAACACAGTAAACTGAGATTTTGTCAAATTATTTGAGCACTTGGGCATAAGAAGTGAATGTTCAGATTAAAGGATAAGTAGTTGTTTTTATGCAGTCATAAATCAAAATAACTCATGCAGCTACCTGCCTTTTTTATTGGCTAGAGATACCCAGAAATGCCTGGGCTACTTATCCCTATAAAGTGCTAAGGCGTGAGTTTCTGGCAGGCAAACGTACCTTGACACTCAGGCTCTGAGATTGTCAGCAGGAAGACAATGCCTTTAAAAATCCAAATCTTTTAAGAAAGTAGCCACCACAAGAAACTCTGCAAGTGTAACTTAATACAGATTGTCTCAGCTATTTCTCTCTGTGAATGTCTAGAATGGGTGTTTATCGCAGGCTGAGAATAGCTGTATCTACACACACCCTGTCAGGTTAGTACAGGCTGGGGGGCTGTATGTGAGATCAAGAAATTGGAGGCACAACTCCCCCCTGAAAATAAATTTAATCAGCCTCCAATAACTGTTATCCCTGGTGGTTAATAGTGAATTGTGTATAATTAGCTTGTAAGACTGAAGAGGCAAAGTGTATGCTTCTAATTGTCTGTCCTGACCAGGAATAGCATCTATAGTCAGTTATGTGAAATCCTGAATGATACCAAGCAGAGCTGAAGTCAAGAGGAAGCACAAAAGTTTGCACCTTATTGACTGTAGGCCTGAAGATGTGTGTGAAGTTAAATTTGCAAAATGTGACCACTTCTTGGTTTCCCAAACTGAGACATCTTTATCTGCACTGTGGTCTAAGGAACAAACTGGCTGCTGGGTTGAGGTATCTATCCACAGGAGAAAAATGTGGTGCAGTTGTTCTATGTGGGGAAAATACCTTTTTTCTTTTATATATAATAGTAAAATGTCTTGTGGTATTCTGTATTCTTTAGACTAACACTGATATACCAGCGAGATCAAAGCATTGCAGTATATTTTATCAACTTGCCTGTATTCTGAATCTATGAAATTGCATTTTCTCTTGTTTTTATTCAATTTATGATTTATTTTTTTCCCAGTATAAATCAGTTTCTGTTCTATGGATTCATGGCAGGTATTCTATCTTGTTTTTCAATATGCTATGTCTAGAACAAATATCTAGTCAGTCATGGGCATATAAAGTATTAATCATATGTGTTTGAAGGTATGTTGCTATAGCAATTCCTTTAGTTCAAGGAAAAATCAGCATATAGCAGGCCAGGGATATGAGAACAGTAGGAATTACAAAGCTATAATGGCACTATTAACACATTACTGCATTGTAATGATATTATTTCCTAACGATCCTAGTCCCCAGCTGGCTAATTTTCAAGACGGAATTCTTCAGCAGGGATTTCATAAATGACTCCGACACAAAAGACACTTGCAATATGAAGAAGACATTAAGCAATCTGAAGAAAATATTTTTTTAAACAGAAAGTAGGCAATCATACTAAATATCTTCTGTTCATGATTTACCAGATTCCTTCTCCCGTATTCCAATGTGATCTACCCTGAGGGGCTGAACATGACAGGGCTGAATGGAGTAGATTAGCAAGACCTGGCTTAAAGAGAAATACTGTGAGTTTAGTGTGTAAAGCTGCAGAGCAGGAAATCTGGGAGAGCTAGCAGGAGAAGATATGGAAATGTAATTCCATCTTGTATTACAAATCTAACTGGAAAATTTTAAAACCAAAGCAGAAAAGACATTGTCTCCGAGAGCACTGTAATTATCTGGGGAAAAATGGAGGCTGTAAGTTATGGTCCAGTTCACGTCTGAAAGAAGAATGCAATGGTAAATTGAACTGTTTGGGAATATAGGCTGAAGCATACTGTGAAAGAGGAGCTAGTCAGACATGGATACACTTAGCCTGTATTAAGGCTGCTAATCCTCTGGGTGTATTAGTATTGCCTTTACTGGGGGGAAGGTAGGGTGAGCTTCAAGTAATCCCACTTTTAGTATTTAACTCTTCGAGTTTGATGCATTTCTAATGTAGATGTTTGCATTGCATTGCAACACATCCTGAATTGCCTAGAATAGGTCTTGCCTTGCTATGCTTTGTGTTTTAAATATGAAAGTCTTGAGGTCCTACTATCTTACTATCAATTTTTTGACACATTCTTTGGAGAAAACAGAAATTTCCACAAACAAATGGACACTGCAGTAGACCTTTGGATTTGTTGCATTGATTTAGTGTCTGAATGAACAAGAAAGCATATTTATATCCAAATGGATGGGATCAAACAGTAAAGATCAGAGGGAGTTAGCTATGCATCATGAACATCCTTCTTTTTTAATTAAAGACAAACATCAGCCTTCAAGAAAAAGAATCAGCAGTTCAAATAAGTATTAAGTTTAGTAAGAAACAACTTTTACAGAGATGGATCATTTTCTCACAGTTTTGTTGTGCAGCAAAGTGACGGTAAAGAGCAAGAGAAGGAAAATTGGAAAATTTAACCTGTTAAAGGAAAAAGCAGAAAGAGACTGCTTTATTTTCAAACATGCTTTTCAGCTTGGAGAAAATTTTCAAAGGGGTAGGGAGTGGGGGAGAAGCATATAGATTGAAAAAAAATAGAAAGAATTTAAAAGAACACACTCCCTGGTTTTGGTCTCCTTGGGAAATGTGTGAAAAGAAGCTAAACAGAATGATTAATTTAAACTGTGACGGAAGAAAGTACCTCAGGAAAATATAAATGCCTAGGCATTTGGGAACGAACGACTGTACTTCACTACTGAACATTTCTGGCAAGCTGCAGCTTGCACCCACGTTTAACTTTCAAGTTTCCTAAAAGTCAGAATTCAAATACCTGAAAATTTCATTAGAGCTATCAGGAGCATCTAACATTTGTATAGCACAAGACTAGGCTGCTCTGCAGAGCAAAACTTTTCAGCACTGTGTAGTGCCAAGCTTGTGACAAGAATCTGTGATACCAAAAATGTATGGCCTTTCTGTAAAGGAAAACCTGTCAGCATCCAGCTGATATCAATTACCAGAAGGTATCAATTACCTAAAATAGGTTATGTAAGTGCCAAGCATAACTGCTAATAAAATCATTGATATTAAGTATTAAAATGTTGCAAGTAGTCCTGGCTGGTGAAACATCTGTGATTAGAGTCTGCAACATAGGGGAGGTGAGTGTGCACAGCATATGTGAGTTTGTGTTAGAACGATATGGGTGGCTGCATTATGAGTCTCATTACTGCTGTGTACATTTGTTATTGCTGTTTATATGCATATATATGAATAGTGACTGTGGAGTCTATGAATACCACCTACATATATACATATACAGTCATTAGATGTGAGATGAGATTTCCTAATATGTTCCTAACCACTTTTTCCAAAATTTTGCAAAATATTAATATTTTCAAAATCTAAAACCTTTAGGTACTTAGATGAATCTTGAATAGAAAACCAAACCTGTACATGGGGCTATTCCTGCCTCTCTCTCAATTACCTCTCCCTCAAAGTCAGTTCCAAATGTCTTGAAAATGCATCTTTTTCATATTTTTTACCAGAAGACCTTTTGCATTCATCAGGAAAATGACTTTTACTGATCTCCTGAATGCTCCTTTAAATCAGGGTTCCCCTATAGTATCTAATTTAATACTGTATTATTTTGAAGTAATACACAGAGCATGAAGTGGAAGTTCAAAACACTGAGGAAAGTGTCTAGCCTTCCTCATCCATAAACCATACATCTACTGCATGCGGTTGGTCTATAGGGTTTATGTTTTCCAGTGAGCTGCACTGGACCCTCATGGATTAGCTGTCTATTTACACTGACACTTCAAAAGCTCCACCCCGTAGAAACCCTCTAGAACTAACTGAGAGAAAAATCTGGTCCCACTGAAAGCTTTGAGAATTTTGCCACTGACTTCACTAAAATCAGGATTTCACCTTATATATTTGTTAAGAAAAAGCTGAGCCCTTTAACCACATTATACTCCTTCTGCCCTTCTGCCACCTCTCTGGATACGCACAAAGGCTTGCTCTCAGTGCCAGGCAGAGTGGATGCTGTTTGTTTGCTTCTATTCCCAGCTCAGCTGAGCGTGCTAAGTGAGTTTTGTGCCAGCCTGCCTGCCTCATTGCAAATGGCCTTTTAATGAACTAGTCAAGGATTTAAACTACCCACAAACCTGGGAAAAAGCATTTAAAATTTAAGACCCTTTTAGGCAATTAAAACCTGACACGTTGCCATTGAAAACAGGCCAGGGAAAAGGTGATTCCACCTCTTGAGATTCCTCACTTACAGGGAGAGATAATGGTATTTCAGGCACCCCAGGTATTGCAGCCTTCAGAGGGTGATCGGATGTCAGCTTCACGAATTGATTCTGGCTGTGTGGCATCTTGAGTTGATCCTCCAGGCATGAGAGAGTGCTTGGTCACTGAACAAACTGGATTACTGTAACTTGGGCCAATGCCATTTCAAAATATGGGGGAGGAAGCAAGTGAGAGAAAGTGGAAGATTTCCACATCTCAAGAGATTTGTTTCACTAGAGTAAATAGTTTTATTTCTGTTTCTGTGTTTGTTTGTTTGTTTGTTTTAAAGATGTCATTTGATTTATTTCTATTTGAGAGGAAATCAAGTCTAATATCTTAATACTCTATATATGAAGTGTTTGTAAACGAGCATTTGCTAAATATCCTATCAATAATGTTCTTTAAAGAAAAAAAATTGCTGAGCTGCACTGCTCTACAGAAATGGAATATTTCCATGGCCTTTCCATTTTCCTCATGTGGCACTGAAAGGCTGAAGTATTAAATAACTACATACATCATAATGAAAAGCTACATGGTGAGGCCCTGAAAAAATACCTTTGCAAAACATTCTCTGGTAGCTAAAAAAGCTGTAGAGTCAATGCCTAACCACAACACATCACTCATACACTCAATTCTCACATGCTGTGTCAGGGGCAGGATTGGTGTACATGAGCCTTTCCCATGCAGACTGGGGGAAAGCAGGCTGTTCTTGCCCCTAGCAGTTATATCTCATCTCCCTTATGTTGGAGATAACAATTCATTATGTTTTCTAGTTCAGCTCTATCTCTCTGTTACTGATGTTCTCAGTTTTTATAAGCCTAAACGAAGCATATGTTGGATGCTTAGTTTCCTGTTGGAGCGTGGGAGAATCAGTCCTGCCCTTTACTGAGTTACTTGCTTTGCATATGATCTGTCTGCACAGGTTGGGCTGGCCAGATTGTGAAATCTTGCTGACAGTTTAGCAGTGAAACATTGGAAATGACCGCCCAGTTTCCTGAAGCACAGGACCAGAGAAGCTGCAAAATGCCTGCACCAGCTACGCAAGTGCTCTGGTGAAAGCTCATGAGTGTTCAGAAAGCAGACCTGTTCTTCATCAAACCCACTGCTGCCACGTCAGAGACCTTCTTGCAATCTATTCGCCTTATCCCTTAGAACTCCATCCACATATGTAGTTAAGATTAGTTAACAGAAATACATGAAGTGCTGTGTTTTAGCCAAAGCCACAGCCTTTAGGGAGGTAGAATAGGTCTTCTTTGGAGTCATTTGGAGGAGCAGTGCCTGGCTGTCCAGTACTGCGAGTCCCCTGAAATTCATCTTTACAGCCACTCTCTAGAACTGTAGAGGGCAGTAGGATTTTCTTGCTTTTCTAATTGTAAAATACTTTTCATGAGATAACTTCAATATTAGTAGAGAAAAGGACACCAATGAAATCTCAAGTTCCCTATTATTTTTCATAAAAATGTGGTTATTTGTAGCATATTCACAGACATGAATGTACTATGATAGAAGAGGCATGAAGCTGGCTTGTGAAGTGGTTAATGAGGAGGCTGGGAAGCTGGTGGGACTGGAGTGGGAATGACGCTGGTGGCTTGACCTGACTCATAGTGGGTCTTCAAATGCAAAATTGTTTTCCTGCTGGTGATGAGACAAATACTTGTTTTAACTGCCTTTATTTCTTATTATCTGTTTTTTGTGAAACTGTTAAATACATTTTTTTTATAGAGCACTCAACTTTCCTGCATGACAGTCCTTTTTTGCACTAAATGACCTTTGAGATTTGGAAAGAGCAGCTTTACATGAAATAATGAAAAGAGTTCATGACATTAGTCAGCTTTTTTGTGCTATTTTGTGTTTCAGCCAAAAGTGTAAACTTGCTTCATTATTTCTGAAGTTTTTCCTACAGAATGCTAGAAAATGATGTTTTTAAAAGAGGAATGATTAAAAGCACTTTGAGTGTTATCTCTGAGCCTTGAGCTTTGAAAAAAATACCAGTATCAAGGAACCAGAATAAATGGAGAGATGTGAAGGCCTCTACAAGGCTTAATATTAACTTTTGCACTAACTAATTTTATTTAATAATGTTATTGAATTTCTATTTGTTTCCATAGGAAAGAATGTATTCAATGTTCCTTCCATGCACTGGAGCATTTATGAATCTAGAAAACCTAATGCTGTATTTCACCTTGGTGTTATGTCATAATTGCTATGAGTAAAGAAATAGAGGATATGCAATTAGTCAGAATAGCTATATATTGCCTTTATATATTTTCACCCAGGCTACAAAAGCAAACTGCTGGCCTCCAGTGCCACCTTGACTTAGGGTCCCTATTTCCAAAAGCCATTTCTACACATACAAAGAGGCCACATTTGTGGCCTTAAATTTTATCATTCGTAAATGTATGAAATATATTTCATCTATTTCCTGTTTTATCCCAAATCTGAATATCCACATCCCCAAAAGAGATTCAAAGCTAAGTAATTAAAATATAGTAATGGATCTAAAACACTGGCTGCATTTTTTATGTATGATATCAAAAATAAACTGGTTTCTAGTGGAAGATTCCTCAGAGTTTCTGTTGCCATTACCATTTTTACTCCCATGTAATGTTTCTAAGCAAGTCTCACTGCTCTGCAACATACTTATTCCAAATAGCAATGATAAGGTTTTATGAATCCGAAAACAAGTCAGTTTGAACAGAGTTAAATTTGCAGCGATGCCAGCACTTGATCTCTGAATGTTAGCTCATGGGGAACAATGAACTTATCTTATTGCACTTCAAAATTAAATAATTAAAACCAATGCTTCTCCCCCCTATTTCTTTACGGTTAATAATTATAATAACATACTCAGATGCAGGCAGTGTTATTATCTGATAATGCCTGAAATTTGAAATGGGCCTATTAGCCACCCGAGGCGAAACATAATTGCCCAGTTTCTGTGCATCATCAGATGCCAGATGATGTTGCTGAATGTTATTACTTAAGTATTTCAATTTTTCTTATGGTGGAGAAATTAAATTTCATCTGTATACTGCAGCAAAACACCCTGGCTTGAAAGGTATTGCTATTTCTGAAAGGTTGCAGTGCTGGTACTGTTACCCTTAAATCCTTTGGTGAGGTTGGTGCTTTAACAGTATAATTGTTGCTGAGAACAGAGTGATATATATATGATAGAGTGTATTTGCAATTCCAAATAGCAATAGCCCTCTGTCAGCTTTCCCAAATATGTGAGGCCCGAAACCTTTTCATTGCTGGGCTTCTTATAAATTGAGCTGATAGAGCAGTTATACACCTCTAGCATTAGTCACTGTGAGTGACAGCCCCCCTGGATAGGGGGAAGCCAAGGGCTTTGCTGGAGCAAGGACTCCTCTTTGTCCATGCTCCAAAGTGTGCACAGGCTCACACAAGCGGAAGAGCAGATTCATTTCTTGTCATCCATTGCTGCAAAGAAAACACACATACATTCATTCACTGCTAAATCCTGAGACTGCAGACACCAGCTACGTGACCTCCAGTTTGGAGATGGATTGGCTGCTAAGTACTAAAAGGTGATTGGTTTTAGTAATGTGGGGATATTTCTTTTCAGCTTTTTCAGTACCTTCAGGAGAAATCTCTTTTGTTCCCAAGTCTAAGTTCTTCTTTAATGCTCAATTTAAATTATCAGCTGCTGCTGCTTTTTTTGCGTATGAAATTCTGGGTAACTTCAGACGAAGGGAAGTCAGCTCATGGCCCCTTAGCTGGGAGGTTTTGTGGGGCTATAGGAATGAAAACCAATGAGACTGATGTTGCTAATAGAGTTTGCTGGTGCGACTCAGAATGAAAGTGTCACTTGCAAAAGAAGGGGTGCAGCTTGAATATTTGTGTTATACCCAAACCTCTGGAACTCTCTCCCAGTGAAGTCTAATAACACTGGCTGGGTAGAATAGACTTTGGGGCTTGACATATCAGCCTCACTTACAACAGCAAGAATAAAACATGCTTTATAATAATCAGAATGTACTGGTAATTAGCATTTTTGTGCTATTGCTTAAGGCAGTCATGAAACAGCACTTATTCCAAACTATTGGAATGCTGTGCTTTCATAGCACAACTGAGAGTCAAACTCTTTAGAGAGCTGGCTTTTTAAGAATTTTCTGGCTTTTAATTACGGTTATGGTCAGTTCATCTCTGCAGTGTCCCAGTTATGCAACACCAGTTCACAGGTGAAGGGCTAAGTGTTCAGTGGGCTTTAGTCTCCTGCAAAATGAATTCTGCCTTCAGGTCCTTTGCCTTTCCCTTTCCTTAAAGAAAAAAAAAACAACAAATCTCTGTCCCCTAGAAAGCTATCTGAATTTAATTTTTCTAGAGAAACTCATAATGCTTTTTTTTTTATAATTAAAATTTTAATTGAGATAAAATGCTTTATTGTTGAATATAAAGAATATTTGAATTCCTTCCCCCCTTCCCAGATGCTATGGTGATCTGTTCTTCATCCAGACAGGTGCATTAATGACTCTTTCTTATGAATCCATGAATTAAGGGTTTGAATAAGCTGTGATCTTCAGCACCAGTTAAAAAAGAAAGCCCTATGCTGACCTAAAATTGTACTGTGTTTGATCACAGAGCTGCAGGACTTGGCAAATATGGCTGTATTTCAAGAGACCTCAGTGAGGAGGCCAAAGAGGCAGGCATCCTTTGGTCCTTGTGAGTGCTGCTCATGATGGTGGCGAGGCTTATTGCAGAGAACCCAGCACCGTAATAGTGATGGTCAAAGGTAGCTTTGAAAAAGAGAAGAATATCCTAGCTCCACATTTTATTTTATTGCAAAGAGGAATTAGTGAAACCATGATTAAGAAATCCTGAGAAGAGGGATTTCAGCCTGTAAAACAATAGGACTGAATTGCAGAGTGAGGAGAACCAACTATCTTCCGCACGTCCCCTGTGGCAACAGTTGATGTAAAGGGCCCTTTAGTTGTACAGAGAGGTAAATTGGGAAGCAGCAGAGCATTCCATTACCAGTTCAGTATGCTGAAATATATTCCTTTTGCTTTTTAGTACATCGAACATGTAAGACTGTGACCAAAAAGATTTTTCCCAAGAGTTCCTCAAACAGCATTTTTTGGCTACAAGAAAAGGAGTTCTTTTCTTTTCAATGTGGGGAGAAATTATGTTACCATATTTCTGCATAATGAATTATATTCATAAATGTTTTTAAATCAGGGGAGACATACATTTGGGAGGATGGGGATAGGACACCATGAAAGAAGACAGTACCCCACTATACTTTGTTCCTTTTTAGTGTTAATGAATTTGAGTTGAAACCCCATTACATTATGCAGGATAACATGAATTTTGGATCTGCAGAAAGTACCCTGTTTAATGAAGAATGTAATGTCTCTAGCAAGTCATAAGCAAATATGATTTTTTTCTTCTTTCTTTGTGATTCTTTGTCTCATACTTAGGATTAATTTATGGTCTGAGCAGGTAAGTGCACTTTTGATGATATTTTCACCTATACACACACCCTGGACATTGAGAAAATAAGTGTAACAGTCTCCAAGCTCTGTAAACACAAGAATGTCACCCCTAAATATGAGATGCACAGGGGAGAAGCAGCTTTATTTACCCTTCAGCTTACTGGAAATCAGTATAATACAGGGAAAAATCCAGCTCTGAGGCTCTAATTCTTCTCTCAGGACATCAATAGAAATGCGAAGAACTTCACTGGAAAGCAATTCTTACAGAAGATGTAGGGTGCAGCTTGATACTGAGTGTGACAGGTCTGCAAAGTTCATAGCTCCTGCTAGCCTCTTTCCCCTGGACCTTTTTCATAGTCTGTGCAAAACAGAGAGGATCAGTACTGCTAAGAGTTGTGCTCATCTCATCTTATCTCAAAGGAGTGCTTTAAAAGTGGAAGAGCAGACTAGCTTACAAAGTGTGAACAGATGAACAGTTAGTAACTCAAATTCATTTTTAATATTCATCTCCCAATTGTCTTGGAGAGGAGGTTAACAAAACTACTCAAAAATTCTGTCTGAACACAGCGTAAGTGACTGTGCTTTGGCAAAGTTGCTGCTGAGCCACCCAGAAGCCCTTCACAGCACATCAAGCTCCCAGAGTGGTATAGTTTCCTCTTGGCAAGGGCATTTGATAGTCCACACTTCAGTGCCAGAACTGGAAGACAGTATAATAAACTATAAGCTATAATGCAAAAAGTAAAAAAAAAAAAAAAAAAAAAAAAAAAAAATAAACCCACGTTTGGAAGGGGAAAAAAAAAAGGGAAGATAAAAGCCCATTCTTTATATTTGATTTGCTACTGTCTCTGAGGCTTCATCCCCTCATCGTTCTTCCTTCCCAAGTACAGAGCAGGTACATAGNTAATGCAAAAAGTAAAAAAAAAAAAAAAAAAAGAAAGAAAAATTATACTCATTGTAATTGAGTCAGCTTGTTGAGGGACATAAAAATCTAATCAATTGTTTTTGCATAACAATCAGTTGTCATGTTGGGCTCTAATTGAGCAGCCAGATGGAGCCTGGTAGTTGTAGACTGTAGTTGTAGTATTCCTGGGACACACAAAACCACATGAGGCAATGAACGTTAGGTTCATCTTTCTATTAATGTGTAAGGAGAGCTCCACTTAACAGGCAAAACCAGATTTCCCAAACCAAACATATTCAACTCGATGTGCTTCTCTCCCTTACATACCAGATAGAAACATTTCTTTTAATGGATCTTTTCTCTGCCTATAGGTATTACTGAAGCTGGGACACAGGTGGCTTTCAAACGCCCAGATGACATGGAGGATCTACAGGAGCTTAATTTCCTTTCTAATATTTTTGTATATATTCCATATGTGTGGCACATTTACAAGGACATCGAGAAGACATTTTTCATAGACATTCTGTTCCTTAATTTTTATAAAAGCTTCTTGGGAAAACTGAAACTGAAATCCCTTTCTTGGGTGAATTGTTTTTCTCCATCTGGATACTTTGGTTTACCTGGCTGTGGGCTTTCTATCAGCAGCATAAACAAACGATAAGAAATTCAGAGTATTTAACATTTTATATTTAAAATAAATAAAACTGGGTATAAGTTATTACTGGAATTTTAACAAAAAGAACCCAAGTCCTATTTTGGGTCTGCAAAGCTTGGCAGCATTCTATCAAAGAGGATATTAAATCAAATATGGTCAAAAATAAAAATGACCAACCAAAACTCTTTGGCAAAAGTACAGTCTGGGTTTCTTTTTCTGTCTGTGCTCCTTAGGATCTTCTCAGTCCAATAAACTTCATTGCCTTTGGAAAGGGCTCAGCAGAGCAACACCAATGCCTTTTTAAAATTTAAATAAATCTGCTTGTTGGCAGGTGGGTGATTAGGCAACCGTTTTGACTCAGAGATCTAGGAAAGGAATTGAACTTGCTGATTCTGTTCCTAGCTTCCAATAATAATTAAAGTGATAATAATAATTGCTCTAAATTTTAATGATGCCTCTCTTCAATGGAGGAGAACTGCTAAGGACAGCTACCACTGCTGCACTCTATGAATTTACCCCAATGCCTGTTGGGATGTACTGTTCTTTTGTGCCTTTGCAGTGACTGTGGGCATTGCACTCCTGCTTTGGGCAAGCCACACTTCTTCTGAAGCTTTGGTCAGCCTGCCAGATCCATCTCCCATAGGTAGATATCAAGCTATGTTTCATTTTAGTGAATTAAGATCCATTATCTTCATTGTGAAAGCTTTTCCTTTTATCCCCAGTCTCGCTCACAGGTAGTCTTTGGATCACATTTCTTTCCGCTCTTTTCATATTTTCACAGTTATCTCTCTTTTTTTCTCCCTTTTCTCTTCTTCTCCTCTGACTCCAAATTTCATGGTTGTGCAGACTATTACTGACAGCTGTCATATTCTTTCTCCTCTTCCCTCCTACTTCTTTTAGCTGAAGATCTCACCCACAAATACATCCTTTTTAGATTGCAAAGATTTGCTGTGGGGATTACACACAGCTAGTAAGGATCAGTTCTGTTGCTTTCATTGCTGTAAAACAGTACTTGAGAGCTACTTACAAAACTTAAGTTCTTCTAAAGATTCATCCTTTAACAGAAGCCACCTCAGTTTTGTTTCTTGGGAATTTCTCTGTGTTCCCCTTCACTTTAGTTTGCACAGTTATAATTCTGTCTGACCTACCTTCAGGCTTCCTACTAGGAACATGCTAAAAAAAAATTCATTTGAACAGTTCCTATTTTATATGTATTACTGCATTGAAATAACATATATATTATGATTTTTCAGTAATTATAATACTGCATTAAAACAATGCATTGATAACAGAAAGTAGTACTTTTTCAATACCTTAATAGACTGTCTGCAAATGGATTCATTGTCAAAGAGATGGAACCTTGTTGTTATCTAGTCATTTCTTATTGACTGAACTAAAATGGTTGAGTCAGCACTTTGTTCCTCTGAGAAACCATCAAGAAATAAGCTCTTTCCCCACATCTCAACTCAGGACTTCAAAACTTACACAGATCTGCAGGAAGGCTGCCTCCTTTTCAGGATATCTCCCCCCTATGCATTTTTGAAATATCTGTAAACCTCTTTTCTTCTACCCTCAACATGTAGATTTCAGTATCTGAAGGGGGCCTATAGGGATGCTGGGGAGGAATTCTTTGTTAGGGACTGTAGTGACAGGACACGGGGTAACGGGTTAAAACTTAAACAGGGGAAGTTTAGATTGGATATAAGGAAGAAATTCTTTCCTGTTAGGGTGGTGAGATGCTGGAATGGGTTGCCCAGGGAGGTTGTGAATGCTCCATCCCTGGCAGTGTTCAAGGCCAGGTTGAACGAAGCCTTGGGTGGCATGGTTTAGTGTGAGGTGTCCCTGCCTATGTCAGGGGGGTTGGAACTGGATGATCATAAGGTCCTTTCCAACCCTAACTATTCTATGATTCTATATAGTCACAGATGTCAGAAACCCACCATTTTTTGTCTTTTTTTTTAATTTTTTCTTTTTTTATGTCTTGGTCAACACTTTCCAAGTGTGATATTATAGTCTGGGTAAAGTGCAACTCAGTGCACTTTCTCAGAGAAAATTATGAGAGAAAATCTCTCTTTATGAGATAGATTGTGAGAGAAAAAATGCTTTCTTTCAGAGCGCTGCTGAATTGTTTCATTAATATTAAAATTCAAAGATTTATTTTTTCCTTCTGAGCTGGGACAGCCCTTCAAAGTAAAAATGCTGGTCCATTGCTATTATGCTGTCATGTTAAAAAAAAACCTAAAAAGGTATTTTCCATTTTAACAAATTCTTGAGTTTTTACATTTCAATTATAGATTCATTCTGGCTTTTAATCTCACTTCTTAATGTGCTTTTTTATTGTTGAAGATGATAGATCCAAGGGAATTTTCACACTTGGGATAATTGTGTGTGAGCCTTCGGAAGTGACCTCTGTGAGACAGATGTTACAGAGAAGCTGGATGCTGCAGACAATTTTGAAACATCTGGAAAGCAATCTGCATATGAGTTTTGATAGGGTGTGTCATTAGTGGCTCTAACCACAACCTGAAGATAGAGTGAACTCAGAGTTTGCTCCATGTTCTTGACCCTTCCCTGATAGTGTGTTCCTATTTGGGTTCTTTCTGAGACAGTGGGCAAAGGAACTGATAAGTGATCCTCTCGTAGCAGCTTGAAGTTCCTTGGCCAAATGTGTCATTATGAGAGAAATTCCCAAGTGTTATCTTCATCCTGCAAGTTGGTCAGCATTTTGGTGTCTGGATGTGAAGACACACAAACAAGAACCTCTGGCAACTTGTTGGCTTGTAATATGGTTCTACTGTGGCTATGTTTTTTTTCATCCTATGCATACCAGGGTGAAATATTAGGCTACAAGTAATTACCTTACTGCTGTGCATAGAGAATACAATCTTCCTAAAGTGAAGCTTCTATAACACACCAACCTTCCTCTACAGAGGCTGCAGAGGCATCTGGAAGTATATACAGTCTGTGAGGTGTCTGATGTCCACATCCAGGCTCTTGGGACTGTCCATTTGTCATACCTACACAGCCTTCTGCAAAAGAAGTGGTAATTGTGTCCTAACAAAGTTCCTTTCTGTAGGAGCCTGAGGTCATTTGTGTGCCTGTCCCATGCTCCCATGTAGGCCGCAACAGCAGCCTTGGAGAATTCTTCATATGTCCAGGCCTTAGACCTCATATTCAACCTAATCAGTCTGGCTTAGTCTTGCAGGAATTTATGACAATCTCACCATGCCAAGCTCAGTATTAGCAGCTGGAGAGAACCTGTAGAAAAATACCAGTGAAGAAGGCTTCTCAGCAATTGTGAAAGATACATTCATATGAATGTCTTGAGCTGCTTGGAGCTGGAAATTTTCCATTGGCAAGATTTTTCCCTGAGAAATATGCAAGTTTTTAAAAACCTTTCTCATGGCAGAATTTTTATTTGCAGTTTCTCATTTCCTGGATGACTGCCACAGAGAGCAGAAAAAGGAATTCAGCCTTTGAACAGAGGAAGGAAGCTGTATATGTGGCCACCCAGCTGTTGATCTGCATCTGTTTGATTTAATGCATTTTGGTAGTCAGTAGTGGAAATTGCAAACCTGAAATATCAAAATAATATACATGCCCAGATTACAATGTAGACTCCTTGCCAGATGTCTGATAGCAATCTCCCCAAGCCATTTGGTCCAGTGATTTAAGCATATAACAAATAAAGTAAAATTCCATATTCAGTCATTGAAGACCACAAACTGTATCTTACCAATATCTGAAAATGGAAATTGTATGTGCCTGTGTGTGGCCTATCCCATCTTCATCAATTTCCTCTTGCAGAACTGCTTTTTTTTTTTTTTTTTTTTTTTTTT